>JASAMW010005389.1:0-10671 GCA_030247985.1 Epsilonema sp. ZAB3_2
TTTATGAACAGAACAGGAAATGTGAAATTTTGAGGGTGTCCGTGAACAATGCACACACCAGGGAAACTTGCCTTAAAAGTGTCCGGGTTTACCCTCGTGCCCGGGTTTACCCCACAGTACCCTATATACGTACCTTGAGAACATAGGTGCCTGGAAGCATGATCCTCCAGAATTCCCCGTTTTCCGTTGAGTAGAAGAAGGCTGGTCTGCCCTCGATGGACAGCATGGCCTTGGACACTGGCCTGCCCATCTTGTCCACTATGATTCCCCTCACCCCTGCAACCACTTTTCCACATTGACTTCCACTTATGTACGTAGTATGTACATACACTCGCAGGACTGACTATGTACTACTGTATGATAAAATATAAATGTAGTGAAAGCGGACATCATCGACTTTGTCTCATGGCCCAAATCACATCAAAGATATGCGCCGGGCTTACGCTTGACGTGACCATGGCTCGACACATGCAAATAAGGCATAATGGACTGTCAATGGATACACATCGGGAGTACGTCGAGCGCAGTTACTACTAAGTCAATATGAATGCTTCATCACCTTGATTTGCCTGAAGCAAATACTAGAGCAGAGAGTCCCTGTTGTCCAACCAGTGCATGTCCAACTCTGCGGCTGGTGGAAATTTACAGCAGGACAACTCCACTGTTGTCTCCATCACCCCTCTTGCATAGTTGTAGTCCTGCATTCCACCTGGACAGATTCATCTGTTTTATCCAGAGAGCAAGATCACCTGAGTCTTGTGACGTGCCGCGTTCCGTATGGCGATAGTCGGGCCCCGAAAAGGGGGGGAGAGAAATAAGGACCGAACGGGAATCGAACCCGTTAGCTAAACTCGCCTTACATACCTAGAACTAGTTCATTTACGTACACACTACTGGCCTCGGATGCTATTGCCATAAAAGTACGCAGTAGGTGACAGTATTTTCTGGTGACGATCCCTGCTTGTTGCTCAAGCCTACCTTTGATGTAGTACCATGAAGCACCATTGATGATGCCATTCGGAAAGAGCCTACGCCCGCATCCAAGGCCCAGGAACATGGTCCTGTGATTACGCGAGTACTTGAGGGCCAAGTACTTGAATGTACTATCATTATCTGGGGTTGGACTGTAAATGTCAGCACCAGCTGAAAAACCACAACTCAATATTTGACTAGAACTGAGTCACCATTCTTCCATTCTTCTCCAAACAAATTTGCAAGCTTCCTCTGCACACGCGTTGACCCGTTACGTACAGTGTGTAGGACCGTACAGTATGTACTTGGATTTGAGTCATATGGATAGTTGATGTTGAGTGATCCTGAGTGGAAGTTGGCTGATAAAGAGAAAGGAATGGTCTCGATCCATCGCATCACTGCCATGGTCTCCGCTTGAATGGGCTGCTCCCTCTTGGCTGAGAAGACATCCGGAAAATTCCGATTCAGATCCACGTTGAACGCATTGTTTCTCGCCCTATACATTTTGACATCGCCCTATATACTGTAATGTTCCGTAGATAGCCCCATGGGGCTATACAAATGGTAAGCCCGTAGGGGGGGGGGGGGGGGCTATACACGAGAGGGGTTATACACGAGGGGGCCCAATACACGAGGGCATTTTTCATTTGTACCAAAAGTTAGGTTTCTCCTGAACTCGTTTATGGTGGTTATTTGGCACGCTTCCAAGCCCCACTCATCAAAAATGCAACTTTAACTTGAAAAATTGTGAAATTTTCGCTACCAAAAATTTTTCCTTGAAGAGATATCACTTGCAAAATTATCAGAACTGGTCCAAATGAGGTGCAGATAAACTCCTTATGCATCAAAACACCTCAAAAACGCTGTTTTTAGCTCAAAAACACTCGATTTCTCTTGCTTTTCGCGGTTCGCAATAGGGGGCTATACACGAGGGCAAAAGACGTTAGTGGCCAATAAGGGGGGCTGTACACGAGGGGGGCTTATACCCGAGAGGGGCTATACACGGAACATTACAGTACATACATGTAAGTACTTGTATGTCTATGTATGTATGTCATCTGTTTACGTACTTGCGTACACATTGCTTGATGCACATAATGTCGAACGTACGTGCACGGGTACGCGGAACGTAGCGTACATGTACGACCGCGGTAACATGGGGTATGCTGCACGCTGAGTACTGTACGTTCATTTCATACCTTCTTGATGTCGGGTTGCATTCTCCTTCCTTGGCCTTGACAAATCCATCTGGATTCATGACGAAAATGAGATGAACCCTGGTGGATCGGAGCAGAACTTTGGCTCTGGCACACCACCAGTCCGTCTCGAGGCAGATGTTGCTGTCTGCTTTCAGCAACCGCTCTGCAAATCGGATGAGCAACTCTGTACCCAGTGGCTAAAATTGACACAGGATATTCAGGTACTGTATATTTTATTTTGTGCATTGTTTGGGCTGCTGTAACAATTAGCAACTTCAGAGGTGTAGCTAGGTATACGTAGTCCTCAAGGGCGAAAGCTCCTTGCCCCCCCCCCCCCCCCCAAATTTTGGCGATTGATGGGCGCAATTTTTTTATGGGCATTTGCGAAAAATTGAGTAAGTATTAGATGCGTCCCGGTGCAGGTTGAAATCGCATGGATGGAAACGAAACAACAACTCTTTCCTGCATTTTGCATCCGCCAGAATAATTTAGGCTGGATGTGGATACAATGTAATGTAATTCAATAATGAACGTAATTTAATTATGGGTATAACCAATCCCATTTTGCTTCTTTTTTCTGTCGCAGTAACGTAGCTGATTATTTTGTTTTACGCAAATTAACTTAGGTGCTGCGCTGCAGTGTACGTACACATACGGTACATAGTTTTGGTCCAAACCAGATAGTACAGTACATGACAACTTTTTGTAACATCCGTAGTCCGTGCGTATACCTTTTCACCGCCTTTATCATTGACGTAAGCAAGAATTTTGTACACCGTTTGAAACCTACAGAGCGCAGTACAGTACAAACGTATGTACAATACGTGTAACACCATACTGATAGTACGCACTGTACGTATGTACGTGCACGTCTTTTTTGCGTTGTAGGCGCCAAATAATCTATTACATTACCGTACATACATACACGCCAGCTATCACCTGCCTTTTCCTACCTCATCGCCGTGCATTGTAGCCACATATTTGACCTCTGGACGCAATAGGATGTGCTCAGCTGGACGTTCATGCGCCAGCGCTAATACCCAAAGCTGGCGCCCTGAAAAAATACGTTAACCCCCTCCATAATCTCAGATGGCCGTCTGGCCGCATACACCCATCGCGGTCAGGCGGCCATGTAGCAGAAGGTGGTTAAAAGAGTAAGAGTCCTTCGCAGTGATAGTGAAAGCAGGGTGAAAGATAGTAAACTGGAGCTGCATCTAAAGCACGCGCACCTTCCGCTGACTTTCCAACGGAATAGAGATGTTTGTTTGGAGGGGAATGTGGAGTGCAACCGTCGTATTCCGAATTGAGCTCAAAGAAAATCAAATAGAACGGGGCACCTGACCGCAGGAATTGGGCGCACTCTCCCATCGCCAGTAGTTTTAAAATGAGACTCTATAGAAGGAATCTGGCCAGCAATACTCATAGGCAGTTCATACCCATCAACACGCAGCACAACACCATCCTGTAATTGTAGTGACAACATGAAGAGGCCGCAGTATTACGTTTAATCAGTCCGGCAGTCCAAATGATGCTCCATTGTTCACTGTACGTATTCCGGGGTGTAGAATGCTGTGCGTTGGACAGAGGAAAAAGTAAACGTCAAGAATCCAACATCTACATGTTGTCAGTTCCATTCCAGGATGGTGTTGTGTGCGTGTTTATGTGTATGTACAGACGGCCTGATGAGTAGTCGGTGGGATTTCTTTTCAATAAGAGTCCTCCTCTTCAAATTAGCGGCCGAATGGTGAATCCTGCGGCAGGTGTGTTTCTTGATTATTTTTCTCGCTCACAGTCTATAATAAATAATGAATATTAAACACGGGGATTGCCAAGTTCGGACGACGATGCAGGTTCATTCTTAGAGTAACCTTTTCGCGACCGACAAAGTGAAAATATACGTGACGTGTGCGCGCTTCCAGTAGTTTAGGGTATGGATGATGACACAATTGTCCATTGTACCGATGTAACGATGTACTGCATGTAACGTACGTACAGTAGATCAACAATGACTAATGAGTGTAGTACGCGCTCGAGTAGCGTAAAACTTTCGCCTGCGTGGTTGTAAAAATTGATCTTGATCATCGACGACCTATGCACGGTCGGGAAATTCGGGCATGCAATTGAAGAATTTCGCAGAAAAAATTGTTGTACTCTTGATGGTCTTCTTCAACGTTTTGTACAATAATTTTTCATTGCGCTGTACATGCATACGGATGCATCCAGTACATGCTGTACATAATGGACGCATCCACAGATCGCGCGTAATCCCGATAAATCGATGATTTTGCCAGGCTAGAAAAAGTAGAAGGACATTTTTACAAAAACGGCGCCTTGGCAATCCCCGTGTTTGAATATTCATTATTTATTATAGACTGTGAGCGAGAAAAATAATCAAGAAACACACCTGCCGCAGGATTCACCATCGGCCGTGAATTTGAAGAGGAGGACTCTTATCGAAAAGAACTCCCACCGACTACTCATCAGGCCGTCTGTACATACACATAAACACGCACACAACACCATCCTGGAATGGAACTGACAACATGAAGATGTTGGAGTCTTGACGTTTACTTTTTCCTCTGTCCAACGCACAGCATTCTACACCCCGGAATACGTACAGTGAACAATGGAGCATCATTGGACTGCCGGACTGACTAAATGATAATGCGGCCTCCACAGTGTCACAACAATTACGGCAACTCTGCTGCAGTAGACGGGTGGAACTGCAGGAGATTGCTGGCCAGCTGCCTTCTGATCATTTTAAGACTACTGGCGCTGGGAGAGTGCGCCCAATTCCTGGGTCAGCTGCCCCGCTATTTGACCTTCTCTGAGCTCGAATTCGGAATACGACGGTTGCACTCCACATTCCCCTCCAAAACACATCTCTATTCCGTTGGAAAGTCAGCGGAAGGTGCGCGTGCTTTAGATGCAGCTCCAGTTTACTATCTTTCACCCTGCTTTCACTATCACTGCGGAGCAATTTTAATTTTTAACCCCCTCCGTAATCTCAGATGGCCGCCTGACCGCAATGGGTGTATGCGGCCAGACGGCCATCTGAGATTATGGAGGGGGTTAACGTATTTTTTCAGGGCGCCAGCTGTGGGTATTAGCGCTGGCGCATGAACGTCCAGCTGAGCACATCCTATTGCGTCCAGAGGTCAAATATGTGGCTACAATGCACGGCGACGAGGTAGGAAAGGCAGGTGACAGCTGCGTGTATGTATGTACGGTAATGTAATAGATTATTTGGCGCCTACAACGCAAAAAAGACGTGCACGTACATACGTACAGTGCGTACTATCAGTATGGTGTTACACGTATTGTACATACGTTCGTACTGTACTGCGCTCCGTAGAATCCAACGGTGTACAAAATTCTTGCTTACGTCAATGATAAAGGCGGTGAAAAGGTATACGCACGGACTACGGATGTTACAAAAAGTTGTCATGTACTGTACTATCTGGTTTGGACCAAAACTACGTACTGTATGTGTACGTACACTGCAGCGCAGCACCTAAGTTAATTTGCGTAAAACAAAATAATCAGCTACGTTACTGCGACAGAAAAAAGAGCAAAATGGGATTGGTTATACCCATAATTAAATTACGTTCATTATTGAATTACATTACATTGTATCCACATCCAGCCTAAATTATTCTGGCGGATGCAAAATGCAGGAAAGAGTTGTCGTTTCGTTTCCATCCATGCGATTTCAACCTGCACCGGGACGCATCTAATACTTACTCAATTTTTCGCAAATGCCCATAAAAAAATTGCGCCCATCAATCGCCAAAATTTGGGGGGGGGGGGGGGGGGGGCAAGGAGCTTTCGCCCTTGAGGACTACGTATACCTAGCTACACCTCTGAAGTTGCTAATTGTTACAGCAGCCCAAACAATGCACAAAATAAAATATACAGTACCTGAATATCCTGTGTCAATTTTAGCCACTGGGTACAGAGTTGCTCATCCGATTTGCAGAGCGGTTGCTGAAAGCAGACAGCAACATCTGCCTCGAGACGGACTGGTGGTGTGCCAGAGCCAAAGTTCTGCTCCGATCCACCAGGGTTCATCTCATGTTCGTCATGAATCCAGATGGATTTGTCAAGGCCAAGGAAGGAGAATGCAACCCGACATCAAGAAGGTATGAAATGAACGTACAGTACTGTGCGTGCAGCATACCCCATGTTACTGGGGTCGTACTTGTACGCTACGTTACGCGTACCCGTGCACGTACGTTCGACATTATGTGCATCAAGCAGTGTGTACGCAAGTACGTAAACAGATGACATACATACATAGACATACAAGTACTTACATGTATGTACTGTAATGTTCCGTGTATAGCCCCTCTCGTGTATAAGCCCCCCTCGTGTATAGCCCCCCTTATCGGCCACTAACGTCTTTTGCCCTCGTGTATAGCCCCCTATTGCGAACCGCGAAAAGCAAGAGAAATCCAGTGTTTTTGAGCTAAAAACAGCGTTTTTGAGGTGTTTTGACGCATAAGGAGTTTATCTGCACCTCATTTGGACCAGTTCTGATAATTTTGCAAGTGATATCTCTTCAAGGAAAAATTTTTGGTAGCGAAAATTTCACAATTTTTCAAGTTAAAGTTGCATTTTTGATGAGTGGGGCTTGGAAGCGTGCCAAATAACCACCATAAACGAGTTCAGGAGAAACCTAACTTTTGGTACAAATGAAAAATGCCCTCGTGTATTGCCCCCCCTCGTGTATAACCCCTCTCGTGTATAGCCCCCCCCCTAATCGGGGCTTACCATTTGTATAGCCCCATGGGGCTATCTACGGAACATTACAGTATATAGGGCGATGTCAAAATGTATAGGGCGAGAAACAATGCGTTCAACGTGGATCTGAATCGGAATTTTCCGGATGTCTTCTCAGCCAAGAGGGAGCAGCCCATTCAAGCGGAGACCATGGCAGTGATGCGATGGATCGAGACCATTCCTTTCTCTTTATCAGCCAACTTCCACTCAGGATCACTCAACATCAACTATCCATATGACTCAAATCCAAGTACATACTGTACGGTCCTACACACTGTACGTAACGGGTCAACGCGTGTGCAGAGGAAGCTTGCAAATTTGTTTGGAGAAGAATGAGAATGGTGACTCAGTTCTAGTCAAATATCGGAGTTGTGGTTTTTCAGCTGGTGCTGACATTTACAGTCCAACCCCAGATGATAGTACATTCAAGTACTTGGCCCTCAAGTACTCGCGTAATCACAGGACCATGTTCCTGGGCCTTGGATGCGGGCGTAGGCTCTTTCCGAATGGCATCATCAATGGTGCTTCATGGTACTACATCAAAGGTAGGCTTGAGCAACAAGCAGGGATCGTCACCAGAAAATACTGTCACCTACTGCGTACTTTTATGGCAATAGCATCCGAGGCCAGTAGTGTGTACGTAAATGAACTAGTTCTAGGTATGTAAGGCGAGTTTAGCTAACGGGTTCGATTCCCGTTCGGTCCTTATTTCTCTCCCCCCTTTTCGGGGCCCGACTATCGCCATACGGAACGCGGCACGTCACAATACTCAGGTGATCTTGCTCTCTGGATAAAACAGATGAATCTTTCCAGGTGGAATGCAGGACTACAACTATGCAAGAGGGGTGATGGAGACAACAGTGGAGTTGTCCTGCTGTAAATTTCCACCAGCCGCAGAGTTGGACATGCACTGGTTGGACAACAGGGACTCTCTGCTCGAGTATTTGCTTCAGGCAAATCAAGGTGATGAAGCATTCACATATAGTAGTAACTGCGCTCGACGTACTCCCGATGTGTATCCATTGACAGTCCATTATGCCTTATTTGCATGTGTCGAGCCATGGTCACGCCAAGCGTAAGCCCGGCGCATATCTTTGATGTGATTTGGGCCATGAGACAAAGTCGATGATGTCCGCTTTCACTACATTTATATTTTATCATACAGTAGTACATAGTCAGTCCTGCGAGTGTATGTACATACTACGTACATAAGTGGAAGTCAATGTGGAAAAGTGGTTGCAGGGGTGAGGGGAATCATAGTGGACAAGATGGGCAGGCCAGTGTCCAAGGCCATGCTGTCCATCGAGGGCAGACCAGCCTTCTTCTACTCAACGGAAAACGGGGAATTCTGGAGGATCATGCTTCCAGGCACCTATGTTCTCAAGGTACGTATATAGGGTACTGTGGGGTAAACCCGGGCACGAGGGTAAACCCGGACACTTTTAAGGCAAGTTTCCCTGGTGTGTGCATTGTTCACGGACACCCTCAAAATTTCACATTTCCTGTTCTGTTCATAAATAAGTACTACAACACATGGGGAATCGAATGCAAAAAACCGCATCTCAAAATTCGCCCTTGTTGAGGAGTTATAGATGCGCAAACCCTCCTGACCCATTTTAAGGCGAAAATTACATAAAATGCATTTTTTTTAGGTTCCAGTCGACGCAGCCGGCTGAAATTTTGTACACACATACCCCCTATGGGACCCTACCTGCAGGGAAAGTTTTAGCCTTCTAGCCCTCTTCACACTGGAGTTACGGCGTTTTATAGTCAATTTCCATGCAAACTGGGGCTAGATTTTTTTAGGTTATATGCCTATAGCTCATTAGATACAGTACCAGCTGCTCTGAAAATTTTTATCCCTTTAGCTAACCCATTATAGTTTTCGAAAATACAAAAAGAAAAAATTCGGTAGTGGTCCGAGAAAGAGAACGGTCCTCATGAATAGTGAAAAATTCAGGTAAAATGTTCCCGCCTTTTTCTATTATTCAAGATAAATGAGCAATAACACTGAAGTTTCTTTCTAAAAAGTAACCTATCTTATGTAGAATTTGATGTAAATTTCAAAAATAAAATTTATTTTCCAAAAAAATTTAACCCTTACCCAAAATTTTCAAAAATATCTCAAAAATATACTACTTTTGCAAAATTATATGCTAGCGGTTAAATTTTTTTGGAAAATAAATTTTATTTTTGAAATCTACATCAAATTCTACATAAGATAGGTTACTTTTTAGAAAGAAGCTCCAGTGGTATTGCTCATTTATCTTGAATAATAGAAAAAGGCGGGACATTTTTCCTGAATTTTTCACTATTCATGAGGTCCGTTCTCTTCTCGGATCACTACCGAATTTTTTCTGTTTGTATTTTTCGAAAACAATAATGGGTTACCTAAAGGGATAAAAATTTTCAAGCGCCGGTACTGTATCTAATGAACTATAGGCATATAACCTAAAAAAAATCTAGCCCCAGTTTGCATGGAAATTGACTGAAAAACGCCATAACTCCAGTGTGAAGAGGGCTAGAAGGCTAAACTTTCCCTGCAGGTAGGGTCCCATAGGGGTACGTGTGTACAAAATTTCAGTCGGCTGCGTCGACTGGAACCTAAAAGAATGCATTTTATGTAATTTTCGCCTTAAAATGGGTCAGGAGGGTTTGCGCATCTATAACTCCTCAACGAGGGCGAATTTTGAGATGCGGTTTTTTCCCATTCGATTCCCCCATGTGTTGTAGTACTTATTTATGAACCGAACAGGAAATGTGAAATATTGAGGGTGTCCGGCCTACTATAGTCAGACTCTCACACGACTCAGAAATCTTGCCTTAATACGTATATCTCAGCAACCAATGGACCGATTGAGACAAGTATGCTACAAATCGATTCCTTGAACTCTCCTCCTTCAAATGAGCCACCATATTAGTTCATCATTTGCTGAAGCGGCAAGTTCAGAAAAGCTTAGGTGTCCGGGTTACCCCATAGTACCCTACATACGAGATGCTATCCAACTTTCTTTCTTTCTTTTCACACACAAAGTGCCCATCCTACGTACACCAGGATATGCCTGTGGTAGTAATGAGCAATGGCACGCATCAAATAATAATAAAATAATAAATGCCCGTCTCTAGGTTTTGGCCCCTGGAACGTCAACATCGTGGCGCTATGCAGTAGACGTGCCCAAATACATCCCTGGACAGAGCATTCGTGCTTTCAAAGTCGTGTTGCCTAACTAAAACTACAGCCCAAGTGGCCAGCTGGACTGTAGACTTGCCATATGGAATGGACTAACCGCGATGCAGAGAGTACTAGGGAGTTGAACGACGCAACCAACCATGGTCCAGAACTGAATAACGTATGTACAGCACAGTACATAGTATACGTTGGTCTCTCTTTTTTCTTCACCGCAGTACATACCGTATGAAATGTAAAGATAAGGCGTACCTTTGATACTGATACCTTATGCTCATAGATATGAGAGACAAGAAGATTCTTTATTAAAAATTAGTTTCACCTGCTTGATAGTCTATAAATCCCTTACAATTTCACATGACGTCTATAGACGTCAAGAATTATATGGCAAATAATTCTTTCAATTAAATTCTTCAGACAGCCCCTCGGAAATTCTTTCGATTTGGACTTTTTTTTTTTCGCATATTTGAAAGAATTTCAAAAAGAAATCCTTAGAGCAATACGTAACTGAACGAAGTAAGACTACAACAT
>JASAMW010005390.1:0-17537 GCA_030247985.1 Epsilonema sp. ZAB3_2
AATGCATTTTTTACTATGTGAATCAGGCATGAGCATGTCGTAGTGGGCAGCGATCGATAGATCTTCTGAAGACGAATCGAATGGTATCCCATATGCCTACATTTAGCATATTTTTGTTTTCTTTTATATGTATGTGAATAACTAAAAACTATGTGAATCAGGCATATTGGAAACGAGTATGTAGAAATTGTTTCAAATAGATAGATCTTGCTTAGACGAATCTAATGGTATGTCACAAGCCTACAAGTCATCAACTTAGGAAAAATAGCACCTTTTTGCGACTTTCGCCTATGTGAATACATTTTTTACTATGTGAATCAGGCATAAGCATGTCGCAGTGGCCAGCAATCGATAGATCTTTGGAAGACGAATCGAATGGTATGCTATATGTGGCCTCTACAGTGCAGCACGCACTCATTTCAGCTGTCTGTCACATCCTTAAGTTTTGCTAAAGCCAAACATAAAAAACAGGCAACTTTGACAGCTCATAACTCGAGAATGAAAGCGAATTTTAAAAATCTAAAAAAGTGCCATCGAGACTAGAGTGAGATCTATCTTTTGGTATACCTACCACTCAGATCCGAAAAAAATCCAGGGAGGAGTATGAGTGGGAACTTTGCAACTATTTTTACCACAAAATCGCAATTTTAAGGGTGTCAGAGGCCTTAAACGCAAAAAGTGCTCGGACCACTTTGCCAAGATCTTTACATTTCCCATCTTTTAAAAAAAAACCGAGCTCGATCCCTCGACTCGTTGAAATGTTATGGAGGTCACAAGTTTTCAGTACATAAAAGCGTGACATCATTCAAAAATAGGTTTTTCGCCGTAGCGCCCTAACCAGTGGGCCTATCGAGCTGAAATTTTGTCAGTACATGTGTACCCATAGGGGGCATCTTCAGGCAAAATATCAGCTCAATCCGCCTCTTGGCTCGGGAGTTATGAGCAAATGTGTGTTTTCATTTCCGTCACTCCTATTTACACATGACTAAGTAAGGTGGGACGCGGCGGAGCTTCGTTCGTGAGCCTCTCGAGGTTCCGCTGTCGCGTCTACCTTGATGAAGAAAAAGTCACAAAATAACGTTTTTGCTTGCGATTTGCTTTGATATTTGGCTTAATACGCACCTGTTTTGATGAATATTGGAATCTACTATATGGAAATAGCTTCAAAATGGTGTGTATATATCTATGATCAATTCAAAATGAAGGAGCAATAAGCCTTCAAAAAAGGCATGGTATGAAGACCTCCGCCCAGGCCAAAATTCCAACTTTGAAGCATTGTATCTCTACAATGGGGAGATCTTTGGGGCTCAAAGTTTGCATGATTTAGGTTTCTCCCTGGGGCCTACTTGTATACCAAATATGAGAAAAATCGGAGATGTTGAGGTTGGTTGAAAAAACTGGTTGAAATCTCATGGAATTCCCCTTTTTTCAAGCCGATTTGTGTGGATCCTTTATTGGAAAAAAGAAGAATGCCAGGCCTGTCTGCATTGCATTCAGGAAGAATGCCTGCATTGCATTCAGGATGATTCAACTGTTTCGATTCCACTTTGCCCCTACTCTCTTCCTCCTTTCTGTCACAAGCAGTAAATCAGAAACCCAATTCTGGCCTGAAACATAACGACTAATGTAATAAATTTTCGTAAGTCATTGATGAAAATATGCGCGAATGTCTCAGAATTATCATGCAAAAAACCGTTTCTTCCTACGTCCCTTATTTCTGGAGAAAACTGAACTTGCGCAAATTTCGTCCTATGACGCATACAGTACGTACGTGGACGTTTTCCGCACTAAAAAAAATCGATAATTGTCAGCGAAAAGTACGTATGGGAACGAAGGCGACGGGGAGGTGGGGCCTTCGTAAGAAGGCCTCTCTAGGAGTACATGTCCAGCCAAGGAGCTGCACTCGTAGGAGGCGCAACACCGACAACCTCACCCTTGAGAATCGCGAATATTCACTATTGGAGGCCCCAAGCTGCTGCAATTGCTTCGGCGAGAAAGGAACAGATTTTGGAAGGGTTGGAGAGTTACCAACTCCTGGCTGACAACTCCTTGAATCTGGTGGCTTCCAAAGAGTTGAATGGTCAGGAAGAATCAAATTGGGGTCAAATGGCAGGGTTGGAGCTAACGGAAGCGCAATTTGTTTACGATTATTACTTACCGGAGAAACAAGAGACGTCTTCTCACTTACAAAAGGAAGAGCAACCAGACTTTTCTGATTTGAAAAATTGGGTTGGAGTGGGTCCATTTTGGGAGGAGAAACGGGATGATGAGATTTGTTTTGATCTCGACGACAAAGATGGACCAGAAGATGTGTACGAAGATGATGAGGATGACTCGAATGATGAGGGAAACTGGAGGAATGATTACCCAGAGGGGGAAGAAGAGGAGGAGGAGGAAGAGAATGAAGTTTGGTGGTTGAAATCTGAATTTGCAAAAAGGGAAGATAATGAGGATGGTGATAAAAGATGGTATGAGGATAATGATGACGACGTGGGCTGGAGCTGTGAAGGTGAAGAAGGAAATGCTATGAATGATGGCGATGTGGTGCAAGTGGATGTGGATGGAGAATTGATATGACTGGGAATGAGGTGTGTTGCAGGTTTACGCTCTTTACTGTACGTGTACACATTTTGGAGTGCATTTGTGTTGTGTTTATGATGCTGTTTGTTTTTGGTCAATGACTATGCAAAATGAGGCGTGAGATAAGGAGGTTACCGTTGGGTAGGGCGGGGTAATTCCGTCCATGAGGGGAAATCCGGTCACTCTGACCCAAGCCATCACTTCTCGAAAATTAGCTGTACAGCATCTCGGCGCATTGCATTGATTGTACTTCTGAGCGTTGGGCGAGTTGCCCACGGGTGGAATTGGAATTACCCCACGCTACCCTTCCGAATTTCTTTCCCATGTGGCCCTCCTTGATGTAAACGGCTCGTAGTGCAAGTGCACTGCATTACATGCAAATCATATAGGCCTACAAAAGATTTTTATTGGTGCATGGCACGGAGCTGCGTTACGTTATCAAACTTTTTGCGTTGAGAGCGTCTTCTTCCATAATTTGGTAGCTGTGCGTGCGTTGTACAAAGTAAATAGCAATGTTTTCAGACCTTTAAAGAAAGGTGCACAGTTTTCCGACTGCACTACTGTAGTTTGCATTCGTTGAAGTAGTCTGAAACTCTGAACGGAGTGAGATAGGGACGTGGATTGTGGTTTTTTAGAAATTGAAATGGTTCTGGCGTGGGTTGGTAATAAGCTGGCGCAGGTTGCGTGGGATGGTACAAAGTGGGTTGGTAAGAAGCTGGCGCAGGATTATCTGCCACCAGTGAAAGAGAAAACGCATGAAATGGTGAGGAAAAACTCCAGGCAACCTTTTCTCGGTTAGATATGTAGATGAATACAGTAGTAGTATGTCATGTATCATGTGACGTGCCGCGTTCCGTATGACGATAGCCGAGCCCCGAAAAGGGGGGAGAGAAATAGGACCGAACGGGAATCGAACCCGTTACCCTCGGACACAGCTGCGGACTTAGGCAACCCCACCAGGGACCGGTCCGGGGACTTTTGGCTAAACTCGCCTTACATACCTAGAACTGGTTTACGTACACTACTACTGGCCTCGGACGCTATTGCCATACGTACGCAGTACGTAACATCCCGCCCGCCAAGCAGGCGCCCTCGCCGTCCACTACTGGACACTCCTGGTCCGAGGCATTTTGATCAAGGTGTCTGCCCAACACCTCCTGACGGCTTCGGGTTCCTTTTCGTCGGTCCTCCATGTGACGTGCCGCGTTCCGTATGGCGATAGCCGGGCCCCGAAAAGGGGGGAGAGAAATAGGACCGAACGGGAATCGAACCCGTTACCCTCGGACACAGCTGCGGACTTAGGCAACCCCACCAGGGACCGGTCCGGGGACTTTTGGCTAAACTCGCCTTACATACCTAGAACTGGTTTACGTACACTACTACTGGCCTCGGACGCTATTGCCATACGTACGCAGTACGTAACATATCACTAGTAGTACATGCATGAAGGTAGCAGTACTTGTTTTTTACAGGTAGATAAATTCTGCCAAAAAGTAATGGATAAACTTGGTTCCGGAAGAACCGCAGTGCAAGGGAATACTACTAGCCCAGAACAGTCTGCAAGTGCAATGGTTCCACTCCCTGAATCCCAACGCACTTTGACCCAGAATGGCGCAAGCGCCTTCGGAATGGCCGTTTTGAATTCAGCTGACAACTTCGGCCAGCAGTTTCTCTCCATGGTGGAAACTACAGCACCAGAAGCATCCAGACAGCTGTTGGCAGAATCTTCTCGCCTCTTTTCTGAAGCTCTGCAGCAAGGTTTGACAAGCACTTTTTGTACGTAATTTGTGTTCTGCTGCAAACTTGCGATCATATTCGTATGCCATTTTTCCTCTAGTATGTACATATTGTACCGTGCATCTACAGGGTGGTTTTTTTCGGTCATACGATTTTGACTGCCAATTTCAACAGGTTATCTTGCACCGATTTTGCTCAAATTTTGCCCACGTATTCCCGAGCGTTTGCCATTTACTTGGTAAAAATTTCAAGTTAAACCCTTGCACTGGTAGTGAGAATTTAGCCCCTTCCTTTCAAACCTTCAATTTCGAGCTTTTTCAATGCACTTTTTGCTGCCAATTGATTGGGTAGCGTCTTTTGGAGCCCAATGCTCTTTCCTAAGGGCAAAATAGTTTCAGCAAGATGGACCTAAGCCCTATTCAAGCCAAAAAACATTGATAGGGTTGTAGTATCTTAAAAATGATTTTATATTTTAATTCAAATGAATAAAAATGATTGATTTTCAATCATTTTATTTCATTTAATATTTTATCTAAAGTCAGCGTAAGGGCGTTTATTTTATCTAATTTCTGTACATTTTAGATAAATCATTTAAATGAAAATTTAAATAAAATATAAAATGATTCGGGCAATATTGAAGTAATTTGAGCCTATACTCGTGATATTTCTCATCCTTTTTTGTTGGTTCTTGTCATTATTGCATAAAAACACCAAATTTCAATGACTATCCTGTGACAGTAAAGCTCTGTTTTGGATCTCTAGTTCATAGTTTATCAATTCTGACTGGAAGAAATGGTCTGACAAAAATCATTTTATATTCAAATTAAACTCATTTAAATGACTGTTTTTCCCTGTCATTTTATTCAATATTCTATTCAAATTCATCTGCTGAAAAATATTTTATTTTTAATCAAAAATCAGTAAATTTCATCATTTTTAAGATACTATAGGGTTGATGGGATTGCTTGGACATTGTCTCATTTCTCAATAGTGCTGCTCATGCCTCATCAGTGCTGCATCTTCAGCTGATGAGCCATAATCACCAGATTTGATGACTCCCGACATTCTTTGTGGGGGTGCAAAGACGGAAAGGGTCTACAAAGCCGCTTACCATTCGAAAAAATGAAGCAGTATTGTCATTTGACATGGTTTTTGAAAATTTTATGGAAGAATTGAGCAGTAGTGGGAAATTATGGTGAAAATATTGGAAAATTGTGATTTCATGTTCTCTGCTGTGTTTCTCACTACCAGTACAGCATTTTAACTCGAAATTTTTACCAACTAAATGGCAAACGCTCGGGAATATGTGGGCAAAATTTGAGCAAAATCGGTGCAAGATAACCTGATGAAATTGGCAGTCAAAATCGTATGACCGAAAAAAACCACCCTGTACTAATACTACGCGTGCGTAAGTATATGGTGTAGGAGTGAATGAGAGCTGTGCCACCATCGAGAGAGCTGCCGATTTGTTCTGTCGCGCTCATGTGGAAGGCTGTGCACAACTGGGGGCTCACGCAGAGCAAGCAATCTCCACTTGGAGTGATGCCTACGTTCTTGGAACAAGAGTGATCAGCTCTGTTCTGCCAGATGCAGCTGGTGCACTCCATCGAGATGCAGCGAGGGAACTTCGCCTCCCCCATGCGGCTGGTGCTTTCCATCGAGATGCTGCAAAGGAGCTGGGAAAAGCCTTGGTGCTTGTGTCAGTGGTCATTGGGCTGTGCTGGGTGCTGGTTTCTGGCATTCAGAACGGTCTAACGAATCCATTTCGCACTCTCTGGCGGCTGGTTGAAATGTTGTTCATTCGCTTTCCGTTCGAGCTGTTCGCTGTACTTCTGGATCAATGGGCAAAGTTTCAGCACGCTCTGTTTCAATATCTCATGACGTATTGGCAGCATCTTCTTTTGGCTGTCATGCTGTGTTGCTCACTTGTCTTGCTGAAGACATCCTGGTCCATCATTCGCAATAAAGCAGTAGAAGCGAAAGGTAAAAAAAGTGCACGATACGTACCTAGTAGTACGTATGTGTGTACGTGCTATTCATTCACGAGTTGCACTAAGCGCTAGTAAGCTTATACTGGGTCGAAAGGTGACCCCTCTGAATAACCGTGACTTTCAGTGCAACATTTGATCGGCGTCGCGGTCGACGTCGTTGATTCTCCGCTCGTTTTCTTTTTTCTTCCCAGCTGCCTAAACGGCGTCGAACACGCCGCCGACGCCGACGGTTATTCAGAGGGGTCACTTCGCGACCCAGTACTAGCACTTACCGCAACTCGTGAATAGTATACCTATCTATGGATTCGACGCTATGCTTGGCTGACTTTAGAAAATTCAGGGATGGGGGGGGTGTTTCATCGAAAGGCAGACAGTGTGCATGCCGAGTCCATCGTTTCTGGCAACAATGCTGGAAGAAACATCCAATGTTCACCGTTGCCTACATATCCCCACCCTCTCAGTGACTGCGTAGCGGAATCTTGTCGATTGAGCAACTCATCGCCCCTTGCTTTACTCAGAGGTCTTTGCTGTTAGCCTTATAAAACTGCCGTCTCTGAACTACTTTTGCAGAGAGACTTTCTCTAGATGGGCGGGGGTGCTGGTTTCTGGCATTCAGAACGGTCTAACGAATCCATTTCGCACTCTCTGGCGGCTGGTTGATGTTGTTCATTCGCTTTCCGTTCGAGCTGTTCGCTGTACTTCTGGATCAATGGGCAAAGTTTCAGCACGCTCTGTTTCAATATCTCATGACGTATTGGCAGCATCTTCTTTTGGCTGTCATGCTGTGTTGCTCACTTGTCTTGCTGAAGACATCCTGGTCCATCATTCGCAATAAAGCAGTAGAAGCGAAAGGTAAAAAAAGTGCACGATACGTACCTAGTAGTACGTATGTGTGTACGTGCTATTCATTCACGAGTTGCACTAAGCGCTAGTAAGCTTATACTGGGTCGAAAGGTGACCCCTCTGAATAACCGTGACTTTCAGTGCAACATTTGATCGGCGTCGCGGTCGACGTCGTTGATTCTCCGCTCGTTTTCTTTTTCTTCCCAGCTGCCTAAACGGCGTCGAACACGCCGCCGACGCCGACGGTTATTCAGAGGGGTCACTTCGCGACCCAGTACTAGCACTTACCGCAACTCGTGAATAGTATACCTATCTATGGATTCGACGCTATGCTTGGCTGACTTTAGTTCAGGGATACATTACAATCACAATACGTACAATATACTATACTGGGGTATTACACATTAGTGCTTGCCTCCAAACTACAGAGTGTCTCATAATAAACCGTCCACCTTTCCGTGCATGTAACTCTGGAACCACATCTTAGATTTTTATGCGGTTTCTTTTATTTTGTAGCCAAGGCTTCAACAGGTAAGTATTCAAAATTTCAACTATGTGGTTCACATACTTCGGAGACTACGACGATTTGAATCTCGAAGCTCAAAAATCGACGTTTTCCTTTAGTATGGAGAAAAGATCGGTTTTAGTTTTTCAAGATACCCTGTTTCATGCGTTTGCTATGCTGGCACTGGGGATAATGCATGAGATACACATTTTCTAGCATTTTGGGACATCTTTCTTTATTACGAGGCTAATTTTATTATGTCTCATGCACAGAATTACCCCTAATCGGCACTACCAGTTCGAAAAACCTTGTTTTTGACCGCTCGAGAAAAAAAGGTGTTTGAGCAGCTTCCACTGGGCCTAGGAAGCTAAAATTTTGTTCACATCTCAGTTGAAGCCTTGCCTACAAAATACAAAAAACCGCATGAAAATCTAACGTGTGGTTCGAGAGTTATATGCACGGGAAGGTGGACGGTTTATTATGAGACACCCTGTACATACTGTACAAACCTGTTTCAGCGTGGTTGTGTTCCATGTTCCATGTGACGATGATGCGCTTTTTCCCACCCGAGGCTGCACCGACCAGTGCAACTGCTCTTGAAGCATCTGTTCCACCTGCATTTTGGGCCGAATGCTGGCAATGCAAGCAGAAGATGGCATCACTAAAGATTCTGCCTTGCGATAGTCAGCACAGACTCTGTTCCAGCTGTTTGGATGGGCTTATCCAAGGTTCAGAAGCACCGCATGAGTTCCAATGTCCCAGATGTCAGCAAGCTTGCACCATCACATCGGCCGATTCTATTCCCAAAATTCGCTATGGAGAAATTGAGTGCTGTTGGTGTCAGGAACCTAAATCGGCTTCTGATGTTCTCTGGTGCTCCAGCTGCATCAAACTTATCTGTAGCCACTGTCAGCTGGTACACGCAACCAAATTTCAACCGCCGCACCAGGTGTTCAAGTGGGAGTCGATGCAAGCCATCAAAGACCTATGGGCCCACTCTGATGCAAAGGCTAAGGAGGAAGCGAAGTTTACAGCTGATTGGATAGATGAAGAAACTCAGAAAGCAATTGACCAAGCAACCATTGAGTTCAGAAAGCGCCTTGTGGAGAAATATAGGGAAGCCACTTGCAGCATGACAGTGACCCAACCATTCTCGATTTTTCTACTTGAGCAGTTTGGTCCAGTAATGGACATGGCCGCAGCTGCACAGAGTTCAGGCGTGGCACAGTTCTCACTGGAGAATGAGAACTTCAAGAATTTGGACGTTGTTGCAGCGAAAGTGAGAAAAATTGGGCTGGGAGATGGGAATGGCACCACAAGCGACGACCATGCAAGCCTGGTTGAAAATGCTCGAAAAAAGATCACACTGGAAGGAACTGGTGATGTGGCTGCTGCCGTTTCCTGCTTGTGGCAGTCATTGGAGATGAGCGAGCAGCCTGCGCCACTGACTAGAGAAAGAACGGGGATCAATCTGCATCTGCAAGAGTTCAGAGACGGCAGTTTTATAAGGCTAACAGCAGAGACCTTGAGTAAAGCAAGGGGCGATGAGTTGCTCAATCGACAAGATTCCGCTACGCAGTCACTGGAGAGGTGGGGATATGTAGGCAACGGTGAACATTTGGATCGTTTCTTCAGCATTGTTGCCAGAAACGATGGACTCGGCATGCACACTGTCTGCCTTTTGATGAATGGCAGCTGGCCAGCTTCTGCCGTTCCTTCTCCTCTTCCACTGGTGATGCCTGCTGTTACTAGATTGGAGCTGGTCATTCACTATGACTGGTCCCCATCAGATGTGACGATATTCGCTGCTCTTTTTGCCGTGCTCAATCCGGTGCTTCCCAATCTTGTCGCCTTTAAGATTAATGGCTGGAATCATGACGTGTCCGGCATGGGCGATCTGATCGCGTTCCTGCCCGCAACGCTCAAGCGACTTGAACTGTGTGGTATTGGCTACAAGACTGTGCTTCCAGAATCCGACGTGGAGAAGATTCGCAGTTTTATTCAGGCGAGCCAAGTGGACTACTTCTGCACCACGCCCCCCGGATGGTCTGCATTTGGAACAGAGTCGGGGGTGAAGCTGCTCAGTGCATTCGGCTCCTGTGAGAATCTGAAGACCCTGCAGTTGCACTGGGTACATTATTCAGACCAAGCTGAAAAGATTCTGGATGCAGCGAAGACCTGGAAGCGGACGGTGAAGACGTTGGTCATTACTGAGCCACGGGGATGGAAGGAAGCGGAAGGAGGAAAGCTGAAGGAAGTCGTCGCTGCAATGGATGGCTTGGAAGAGGTCCACTTACAATGGGAGATTCCTGGCTCTGGACTCAAGAAGGGAGTCAACCATATCAGGAATTGACAATAACTATAGGTACCACATCGGGTTAGACGGCCAAAAATATTGGCGTACGGACATAGGCTATTTTTGGAATGCAGGAGTTGGGAAATGAGGGGCTCAGAGAGAAAACGTCCTCCAGAACTGAGTATTCGACCTTTACTCGCTAAATGGTATTGCTATCCTATTTTTGGTGTAATTTTCTTCAACCGACACTGTTTCTGGTGTATTTTTCTTTTTACTCCCTTCGCGCGAGGCGCGAGATAAGCCGATTATACCACTCTATTGTTCTGTCAACCAACGGGCCAGTTTTATTGCTTCCCCTTTACTAATCCGCGCCGCAAAGAGAAAGATGACCATTGTCTCTTGTGTGAGCCAACTTTTACCAGCCAAGGAAAGAAGAACGCCCTTTGTTTTTTGAGCCAACTTGGAGCAGCCAAATTTCTGAGAGACAAGCGGAATATCCACCACCAAAACTCGGTCCCCTTAATTTTCGTAGGCACATGTACAGCATGTTATGTACGTACGTACTTGTACACAATCGTTTCGTTTTCAATCAGTAGAGAGCTTACATGTCAAATTTTTGGTCATGATTATGGGTTACGGTATCAAAGCAGCAGCAATACAAAACCATGCAGCATTTTCAATTAATGCGTGTACTGTATATGAGGCACAGTCAAAGTTATGAAAAGTTGCAAAGCAGCAGCTTTAGTACAAACTATGCTAGTAACATACTATATTACCGTAACCCATAATCATGACCAAGAAATTGACATGTAAACTCTACTGCTTTGAAAACGAAACGATTGCAAGTATGTTATGTACGTACATAACATGCGGTACATGTGCCTACGGAAATTAGGGGACCGAGCTTTGGTAGTGGATATTCGCTTGTCTCTCAGAAAATTTGGCTGCTCCAAGTTGGCTCAAACAAGGGGCGTCCTTCTTTCCTTGGCTGGTAAAAGTTGGCTCACACAAGAGACAATGGTCATCTTTCTCTTTATTGCGGGCGGCGCGGATTAGTCAAGGGGAAGCAATAAAACTGACCCGTTGGTGGACAGAACAATAGAGGGGCATAATCGGCTTATCTCGCCCCGCGCGCGAAGGGAGTAAAAAGAAAAATACACCAGAAACAGTGTCGGTTGAAGAAAATTACACCAAAAATAGGATAGCAATACCATTTAGCGAGTAAAGGTCGAATACTGAGTTCTGGAGGACGTTTTCTCTCTGAGCCCCTCAAATATTTTTGCTAACACCGTGGTTTTTATTATGTCATATCGTATCCTATTTGACAATTATGAATAAGTAAGTGTACAGTAATGAAAAAGATGCGACAACGACACATACCGCGCTATGAAATGCTTTGATTTTTTTGGCATTATCAAATCATCAATGTGTTTTTCTTTACATTGCTTTGTTTATGCTGAATTTGAAATCAATAATTTTATGACGATTGAATATTAGCTGCCTGTACGTAAGCTGCGATGAGGATTATTTCTATTGATTGTTTTGCTTCGCTTTGTGTTTCTGATGTCCATGGAATTATTGAATAAAATTTTGGCTGAAGTCGCTGGTGTATTGCTTCGAAAACAGCTGTTTGTTGACAGCGCGTTTCGGTATCTTGTGAAAATTGTTTGGTTCATGCTGTGAATGAATAGTTGTCGCTTCGTTGCTTGATTTTGTGACAAACAAAGTGACTTCTTGTGGTTGTAGCCAAAGCCAAGGTTGTCACTGCTAAAAACGGTTATCAATCCTAGATCAAATGAATGCTCCGCCCACATTCGAGTCATTCTTGCTCTATGAGGGAGAGAAAAAGTAAGAATAATACTAAGAATTCATAACTACTTTTTCATTTTTGCCATACTTCGTCGGGTGTATACTGCAGTATTGCCGTCACATGGATTCTTTCGTTTCAGGATTATAATTGAAAAGGATACCAAAGTTCCCAATGCGGCTATTTTCACGCTGAACAAGGAAGATCACACAATCGGAAATTTGCTAAAACAGTAAGCAGTATCTTGGGCGTGAACTGGAGATTATCGTTGGTTCACACGTTGTACAAACATTGTTATCAAGATTTCATCCACGGCCCGTGTAGAACCATGGCTCGACGCGGCTGAATGGATGATACCGTAATATGAAATGTTGGTACGCTGTTGAACGTGTGCAGTACAGCCAAGTTGCTGTTAGGTGTGTAATAGCGTGTTTTACGTTATCTCCCCCAAGTCCACAGCTGTGACGTGCTCGATGGTAGTGGGTTTCGATTCCCGTTCCGTACGACCCCCCCCCCCCCCAGTTCTGGGACCTCGCTATCGCCATATGATAATACTGCGGTTACGTCATACCACTCTTGCTGTACCTATTCATTCATAGCCTTTCCTCTTCATTTTCTAGTCAGCTGCTGAAAGACCCGAAGGTGCTGTTCTCTGGCTACGAGTGTCCTCACCCCCTGGAGCACAAAGTCGTACTGAGAGTTCAGACGACACCCGACTACAGTCCCGGTGAGGCGCTGCAGAACTGTATCACGGATCTGATGGCAGAATTCTCGCTTCTGGAGGAAAGATTCAAGGTGAGCTTATGACACGTAATAACCGAAATATTCGTCCATTCACGGAGAGATATCTCATGACCTTTGCCCGTACTGCGTAAAGTGGAAACAAATTCATGGATTTTTCTCCCGCGTTCCTTGTAGGGTACGATGGGGTAAATCCGGCCATAGAAAAATCCGGCCACCTTAACTTCAGGGCAGCAATATCTCAGCAACCAATGGACCGATTGAGACAAATAGGATATCAATCAATACCTTGAATTCTTCTCGTTCTAATGAGCTATTTGGTTCATCATTTGCTGAAACAGCTAGTTGAAATGCGCTAAAGTGGCCGGGTTTACCTCATAGCCGGGTTTACCCCGCAGTACCCTATTTCTAATCTAATCTACGGGAGTACATGTAAACTATACGGCAAAGGCGCAGAGACAGTTCTCTCTGTGGACGGACTATAGTTTGCATGCGTGTTGAAGTAGGCTGTACGGTGTAAAGGAACATTACTGGCACAGCTACTACTATTATTAGCACCAATGCGCACCAGAAAACGTCGACGCTCGACTCCTATGTGCAAGGTGCGCACCCCTTTGTACGCTGTCGGCGTTTTCTGGTGCGCATAAAGTACGTAGCAGTTTTGGCAGTCATATTCATTCAGTATGGGTAAATTGCATGGTTGGAGGGTGTATAAGTAGGTTGCCATTCATTTATCCATTAAAGGAGTTATTATTTTGTGTGACCGCCAAGCCAAGTCACCCGCTGTTCTATGCTTTCTATGTCGCTCGCTCTTATGTGGTATAGGTAGAAACTGAAAGGCATCCATGGAACCACCCAGTTGTACCAAGAATAATATAAGCTAACGAGAATGAAACACTTCACGCAAAAAAAACGGTCCAACTCTGCCGCATTTTGACTCGATTACAATAGTCGATGATTACAATAATCGATGATTACAATCATCGAAAGTTGATTAGAATACACCATATGCAATAAGAGCCAGAGCTTGGTCGCGAGGTGACCCCTCTGAATTAACCTTGATTTTCAGTGCAACTTTTGATCGGTAGTCGACGCGAAGGTCGGCGCGGAAAGAAACAAATGAGCAAGAAAGACGAATGCGCCGACCTTCACGTCGACTACCGATCAAAAGTTGCACTGAAAATCAAGGTTAATTCAGAGGGGTCACCTCGCGACCCAGTACTGGCTCTTATTGCATATGGTGGATAGTCGATGATTACAATGCACGATCGGTGATTGTAATCATCGATGATTACAATCAACGAAAGTGCATTACAATCAATCCCTCTATTCTAATCAACTTTCGATGATTGTAATCATCGATTATTGTAATCATCGAAAGTGCATTACAATGCATGCTTTATTTATATCATGGAACTGCTATTCTAATGCATGAAAGTGTATTCTTTTGCACTAAAAGCTATTGTAATAAAGGAACGTTGATTCTAATGCACGAAAGTACATTGTTTTATAGGATTTCGCAATAGACAAAACCTTGATTGGAATAGAGGGATTGATTGTAATGAACGATCGTTGATTGTAATCATCGATGATTACAATCACCGATCGTGCATTGTAATTTTTGACTATTCTAATCAACTTTCGATGATTGTAATCATCGACTATTGTAATCATCGACTATTGTAATCGCGTCAAAATGCGGCAGGGTTGGACCGTGTTTTTGCGTGAAGTGTTTCATTCTTGTTAGCTTATATAGGGATGATTCACAAATTACGTCAGGTGGTAGGGGAGGGGGGGACCCCCCCCCCCTCGCCATGGCCCAGCCTCTGACGTCAGTCTGACGGTGGGGGGGGGGGGGGGGCCACTGCTCAGATCAATATTCTGACGCTGACGGTGGGGGGGGGGGGGGGGTGGTGTTGCGCCGCATGATGATGATGGGCATGGATACATACCACACATTAAAGTATGTACTTAATACATGTACACATACATACACAACATACTGTATATACCAACACGTACAAAGTACAACCTACACCCCCCACACACTTACACACACACACACGCAGCAAACTATAACACCTGTCCGGCGGGGGGGGGGGGGGGGGGGGGCAGCCCAGCCGCCCCCCCCCGGAGGGGGGGGGGGGGGGGGGGGCGGGCCTCCGCCCTTCCGCGCGGGGGGGCGGGGGGGGGGGGGGGCCACTTCGGCCGAAAACCACCTGACGTCATTTGTGAATCATCCCTTATTCTTGGTTGTACGGAAGTACAATAAACCTCATTACGGTCACTCAAAGTCAAAATAATGACTCATGCGTTGAATAGAGCGTTGAAATATTCCAGATGGTTGAGCTCATTATGTCCTAATCCTAAGGCTCTGTTCATTTTACAGGAAGCAATCAAGGAACGCCAAGAAGCCACCGATTGATCTCTCTCTCTCTCTCTCTCATTTCTTCTTCGTATTATTCCTGCAACATCAACTTTATCAGTTTACGCAGTTCACCTTCCTGTACATATGCCGGCCATGTCCAGTACTACTACTACTATTCTTCGTGTGAAGAGGAAGATCACAGACCCGCAGCTAGACGCCTTGGAAATTCGCATCAAACGCCCTCGACCAAGCAACTACGACGCTTCCAGTTCTGAACCAATCAACAACGGCGAGCAGAATCGATCAATAATCGACGGGGACGCCACCTCGCGGATAGCGACGGAAATGTTTCGCCTGCATGCTACTATTGACGCGACGCCCGCGGAGGCTGAAAAGCAAGTTCGCGCATTTCTGCACGCGGCCAGAACAACGTCATCCAGCCAAGGAGCTGCACTCGCAGGAGGCGCAACACCGACGACCTCACCCTTGAGAATCGCGAACATTCACTACTGGAGGCCCCAAGCTGCTGCAATTGCATCGGCGAGAAAGGAACAGATTTTGGAAGGTCTGGAGAGTTACCAACTCCTGGCTGACAACTCCTTGAATCTGGTGGCTTCCAAAGAGTTGAATGGTCAGGAGGAACCGAATTGGGGTCAAATGGCAGGGTTGGAGCTAACGGAAGCGCAATTTGTTTACGATTATTACTTACCGGAGAAACAAGAGACGTCTTCTCACTTACAAAAAGAAGAGCAACCAGACTTTTCTGATTTGGAAAATTGGGTTGGAGTGGGTCCGTTTTGGGAGGAAAAACGGGATGATGCGATTTGTTTTGATCTCGACGACAAAGATGGACAAGAAAATGTGTACGAAGATGATGAAGATGACTCAAATGATGAGGGAAACTGGAGAAATGATTACCCAGAAGGGGAAGAAGAGGAGGATGAGGAAGAGAATGAAGTTTGGTGGTTGAAATCTGAATTTGCAAAAAGGGAAGATGATGATGGTGGTGATAAAAGATGGTATGAGGATAATGATGATGATGTGGGCTGGAGCTGTGAAGGTGAAGAAGGAAATAAGGCTATGAATGATGGTGATGTGGTGCAAGTGGATGTGGATGGAGAATTGATATGACTGGGAATGTTGTGTGTTGCAGGTTTACGTTCTATAATGTATTGTACGTACGTGTACGCATTTTGTAGGAGTATTTGTGTTGTGTTTATGATGCTGTTTGTTTTTGGTCAATGACAATGCGAAATGAAGTGAGATAAGAGTGCAACGTTGGGTAGGGTGGGGTAATTCCGTCGATGAATGGAAATCCGGTATTACCGGTAGCAGCTGTACAGCATCTCGGCGCATTGCATTTATTGTACTTCTGAGCGTTGGGCGAGTTGCCCACTTGGGTGGAATTGGAATTACCCCACGCTACCCTTCCGAATTTCTTTCCCATGTGGCCCTCCTTGATGTAAACGGCTCGTAGTGCAAGTGCACTGCATTACATGCAAATCATATAGGCCTACAAAAGATTTTTATTGGTGCATGGCACCGCATGGCACGGAGCTGCGTTACGATATCAAAGTTTTTGTTGCGTTGAGAGCCTCTTCTTCCATGACTTGGTAGCTGTGAATGCGTTGCAAGCTTTTGTGTGCACTGTTCGTCCTTGAGTGTTTTGTCCTATCAAACAAACGCTTCTCCATAGGCCAGGTGGAGGACAGAAGTAGTAGGCTTTTGGACGTCGACTGACGACTAGGTGTTGTGTATGAGTAAGGTGAATTGTAGCCTACACAGTAAATAAAGTAGAGGTGGGTCGATATCATCATTTTGGAAAAACGATATTCGATACGATATCGATATCACTAAAAAAATTCGATACGATATTCGATACGATATTTGGAAAAAAGTATCGTTTTTTTCGATATTCGATATCGATATTCGATATTTTTTTGACAATTTTTTATTTTCGATATTTTGCTGTTCCTGCTCATATTGCTGCACACTTGCACATACATAGTGTTCGTGTTACAGTACGTACTGTACATGTACATGCACTGTGATAGGCCTATAGCACAGCAGTAGTACATTAGGCAGACTCAAAAGCCAAGTATACACGCCGTGTGCATGAATGTATGTACTGTAGTGTACGTACAGTACATTCATATGTATGTGCATGTGCCCAGCATTAGACTTCATTCAGGAATTCGATTCCCTGCAACTGCATGTGTTGATGGTTGAGTTTCTCCACTTAGGTCCATTTGATCATTCCTCATGACACCCAAAGAGCAATACAAATTGCTCCCAGTACAGAAGTAGTGATAGAGCTACACAAAAGTGTTGGTGACCCAATTTTGAGTTTGACTTGGGCTCCAATAATGCATCAGTCATTAGCAGACACTACTTTTGTCACTAGGACAGCGAATTTTTCTTCCCCTGGAAATGAAATTGTGGCACCAAAACACGGGGAAAATAGACAAATTGGTCAACATTTTTGGTAGGGGTGAGTGGAAAAAAATCGATACGATATTTTGCAAAATATCGAATCGATACGATATTCGATATTTTCCAAATTGCAAATATCGATTCGATACGATAATCGATATTGCCCAAAAACCCGATATTTTTCGATATTCGATACGATATTCGATATTATCGACCCATCTCTAAAATAAAGTAAC
>JASAMW010005391.1:0-17967 GCA_030247985.1 Epsilonema sp. ZAB3_2
GTGGGGGGAAGCTTTCAGCCGAGATGACGAATAAATGCACAAAGCACAACATGAAAACACGTATTGGACTTAGCTGTGTCTATTTCCGCAAAAAAAATTACCAATGTACTGCAAGTAATTAGTAAAAACTGGTAATTTAGTGATGGCATATTTTAGACGGCGAATTGATGCGCAGACTACCGTATCCTCTGTTTTTAGTACGTATTTTGAAAAGGCGCGAATTCAAAACACGGTATTATAAGAAGTAAAGAGGAAAACAGCGTAGAGGGAAGCGGACATGTAGCGATTGAAAAAAGATAGAGGATGGCTGCGAGTGTATGTAGAATGCATCACACAATCTGTGGGGGCCATTTGCATAGAAATATATAGGAAAAGTGCATGAACCCAGGTTCTTCATGCGGCTCTAACTCACGAAGGGTTAAAGACAGCAGGCACTCAGTTTTAGACCAGCTTTCTTATAATACCTCACCATGTGTACATCTACTAACAAATAGGGCTGCTGTGTGTGTGTCTGTCTGTCTGTGATGCAACAAACTCGCTCAGTTTTGCAGCTACAGCGTCGAGTTATGGCTCATTCGAAAGCTTATAAGCCCAAGGGCGCCAGGAAGGCCTTCGATTTTTGATCTGATTAGCCGATCACCAATAATCGATCGATAATCGATATTTTAGTACTAAAAGTGCGCAGATTCGCTCACACTCACTCAATTTTGCAGCTACAGCGTCCATCCAGGGCTCTTCAAAGAGCTTATGCCCTCGAGGGCGCCAGGAAGGCCTTCGATTTGTGATATGATCATCCGATCACCAATAATCGATCGATAATCGATATTTTAGTGCTAAGAGCTACAGGCTGCAGTTACTTTTCTTCGTTTTCCACACGATTGGGTAAAATAATCAAACTTTGCAACAGAAAAAGCAAACCGAAGCCCTTCGATTTTTGATCTGATCAGCCGATCACCAATAATCGATCGATAATCGATATTTTAGTACTAAGAGTACACAGAAACTAAATGCCGCATTTTTTCCAGCCAGTGTTTGCAAATGGTCACGCCCGAAAGTGCACATGAGACTAAGCGGGAGATGTGCCAAAGGGTTGCCAGGTCTGCAAAAGGGCTGCCAGATTGCTAATGCGCAAAAAAGGTTTGCCAGATCTGCAATGCGATAGGGTTGCCAACTCTGTGAAAGGGTTGCCAGATGTGCAACTTTTTGCCAACTGTCCAAAATGGTTGCCAGATTAGATAGGTACATAAATAAAGTTTCAATATCTACAGTACACAACAAGGTTGCCAGATCTACAAAAGGGTTGCCAAATTTGCAAAAGGTTTTACTGCGAAGCTGTAACGGGCCACTGGTTACTGCAAAACAAAGCTTTTTCCCAAAAAGCGCTTGTAAGTTTATAAAAAGCTCTGTGAACATCATAGGTGTAGCGTGGAAGATGAGGGCTTTTCATTGCGAGACCCACTTCGCTCTTCTCTTTTGCTAAAACACACACCTCAGACGCAAACGCGGTGGCTGCGGGTGTGGTGCGTTTTGCGTCTGAGGTGTGTGTTTTAGCGCTTGCCCCATCTGCGCAAAAAAAAGAGAAGAACGAAGTGGGTCTCGCAACGAAAAGCCCTCATCTTCCGCGCTACACATATGATGTTCACAGAGCTTTTTATAAACTTACAAGCGCTTTTTGGGAAAAAGCTTTGTTTTGCAGTAATGTACACATGGTGAGGTATTATATGAAAGCTGGTCTAAAACTGAGTGCCCGCTGTCTTTAAGCAGAAGGGGTTAAGCAGCATACCAATGGATAGCTCAAAGCTTCCCCTTTTACATGGTATATGCGGCGTTGTAATCCACCGGCGTTTTCATGGTTTCATTTTAGCAAAACGGAAATTTGCTCATTTCTCATGTCGCGAGCAATCTTTTTTGGAGAGCTACTATAGCACAGGGAAGAGGAGCAGCTCCAATATGAAATAACCACCGGATTCCCCATTTCAAGCAGATATCAAAAGCATTGTTTAGATTTCAAAAATGTGCATAAATGACATCATGGCCAGTTGATTTGTGACGGCGGGTCAGAGTCGCACATCTTTGAACAAAAATGCACCCCTATTCCTCTTCTCAAAATTTTCGGAAACTTGGCGTAAATATATCTCCTTTTGAAGCTCTTTCTTTTGAGCTGGTGGAGGGAGCGGTCCTTTTTCTCCCAGAGCACTAGAGACGAAAACGTAATTTCGAAAAAGTGAAAAGTGAATAATTCTGGCCAAAAACGCTAAAATCTTGACTTTTCCTGCACAGAAATGAAAAGAACTCGTCAAGAAGATATATTTTGCTTTTTGTCCGGTCAAAAACTATGCAAATTTGAGCAGAAAACAGCTGATCAAGAAAGACGTTTTTGGCGAGAACGCTTGCGTCGGAGTAAACCATTCCCAGTTAGCGTTCAAAGCTTCCCCTCCACAACTAGCCGGCGCTTTTTCATCAAATATGGACACCTTGAATTAGAGGTGTCCATGCCTACATATAGAGAAAACGATGGCCCCCTTTGGCTGTACTCGCAGATTCTGTTGGTCCTCCTTTGCCTACATATACACTCTATAAACCAAATGAGTAGTAGTATTATCAATAGGAGCTGAGCGGTGTACGTGCAACGTTCACGTGAGCGAAGCGAGCCCCCACCCAGACCGAGTTGTTTGCGTCGCGTGTTTAATGGATCAGGAACTCATAATACTGTGTCAATGCTGAGTAAACAATGCGCACTTTTTGTGTAAATGGGAGCAAAATTTTGATAAAAGTGAACCCGTTTTCTAATTTTTTTTGTTGTTTCTAATTCCTGAAATACGCAATCAATATCAATCTACAGTAGTTTAGTTTGACAGCAGTCATAATCTTCCCTCGATTTTTTTGAGGTCGCTTTGCAGTTTTATGCATTCTTGTCTACTCGTTGATTGGAAGTGCGCCTATTCACGTGTCGAACAGAAGCATAAAATAACCCATTTCCACAAACTACAAAATTGAGGACATACATACTTACGTATGTTTGTACGATGGCTTGCTCACAACGAACAAACGCAACGAACGCCAGTGTTGGCTATGGCTACTATGAAATAGATGGCGACTTTTCTGCTTACGTCTTCCAATGCTTTGAAGTGTGAACTTTGAAAAGCGGATCGATATGGAAGAAAAGAAAATGCAAATGCATCGACAAAAGTCTTCTTTCTTTGGTTTTTTGGAAGAATGGGTAAGTCCTTGCTTGCGTCGACTTTAATTTCCCCGCCTTCTTTGTCCGACTTTCGCGAGAACTTTTACCGACGTGTTTTAGCACCGATACGAGGTGGATCAGAGAGAGGTAGAACACTTGCCAGTGCCAGACAAGGCCGAACTGAAACGCGACTACTGGATCAGTGGAGGAGCCACCATTACGTTGATTGGAACAGTGATCACAGGCTGCATGGGACTGGCCAGTACTCTGCTGCTGACAAACACCAGGAATTACCTCAAGCCACAGAGTATGCCATACATAGGGTACTAGAGATGGGCCGAGACTGGATTGTTGCTGAAAACGAGACCGAGACCGAGACTTAGCATTTTTTCCGAGACCGAGACCGAGACCGAGATTAGGGAATTTTGCCGAGACCGAGATCAAGACCGAGACCGAGACTAAAGTATTGGTATAAAAACTTATGCCATTTCGTTTTGATTTTTTCCGATGGTCGTTTTCTATAAAAAATAATAATAATAATAATAATAATAATAATAATAATAATAATAATAATAATAATAATAATAATAATAATAATAATAATAATAATAATAATAATAATAATAATAATAATAATAATAATAATAATAATAATAATAATAATAATAATAATAATAATAATAATAATAATAATAATAATAATAATAATAATAAATAATAGGTGGTAGACTTCTATTTGCTACTTTACATGAATAAAGTCGCCCTGCAGGAGAATTTTTTCATGATAGGCAGCTAAAATCTCAGCAGAAATGCATGAAATTGCTTGTGAAATCACGATTTCAATCTAGTCTCGGTCTCGCCTAAAATAGGCCCTAAAAGTTGCGAGACCGAGACCGAGAATTTGAAGATTCTAAAGTCGAGACCGAGACCGAGATCGCCAAAAATGACCGAGATTTCCGAGACCGAGAGTCTCGGCCCATCTCTATAGGGTACCTAACCTTGTAGCAGTAAACGCACAAAATGACACCGGTACAAAAATATATCCGCTTACCGTTGGTCCATTTCTTTCAACAAAATGCCGTTGTTGAACGAAATTTTTCATTCAACGATTTTTCGTGTTGATTCCTTTACTGTTGAATGAAATTGCCTGTTGATTGAAAATTTTGAACTGCTGAGAAATTCAATTGAGTGTTGATAGATCATAGAAAAAGTGTTAATTGCGAAGAAGGACTCATCACGCTAATCAACAAAAAATTTGTGTTGATAAGAGTCAAAAGGGTTAAAAGATAAATGAGTCAAAAGATGAGTCAACAAAAATAAAGCAACAAAAATTTGTTGAATGAAAAAATGAATCAACACGTGAAAAACCAATTTCAAATTGTTGGCGGTAAGACGGGCTGCGTCCGATCTGCCGTCCTCTGCGTCATGAGTTCCCACTCTCGCCAGGTGGGATTAAAGCGACTGGCAACCCCAGCGGCAGTATGGTGCGCCCGCTCGCTGGCTTCTAAAGGCACCAGTGCTTTCCTTCGGGTCAGCACACCCCGACCAGTGGTCGCTGATGGCTGTTCGGCTTCGTGCCAGGCCCTTCCCTGGTTCGGGCCATTGTTGGTCGTGCCTTGTGGCACTGGACTGGCCCACCATAACGGGCGTTGTTAAAGGTTCGGAGGAGATTAGGTGGGTTTCATCTACAGCCGACCCTGTGGGCTACGGTCTCGCCAAAAAAAAAAAATTCAAATTGTTGAACGAACTGCCCAAAAGCCAATAATAAACCCGTTTCACCGGTAAGCGGATACAGGTACATACCGATAGAAAGAAATGACGCCGATACAAATACCCAGTACGGACGAACGCGAGGGTAGAGTGTGGTACATTACGTAAGATATGCATGTGTACGTACGTACAGGTTGCAGTTTAAGTACGTACATACTATAACAGTACCTTCTTATGTACGTAGATTACTTGGTAGTACTAGTCCGTCCAGCGATTGTCTCTTGTTGGTCCGTTGCCCGTGCTGCGGCAACGCATTGCGTTTAGGTAGATACTTACTCCTACTACATACCTAAGCCTAATATGCAGAGAAAAATAGCGTCAATCATGTAATCTTCAGATGAGTTTCTCGCATCCAACTTCACTTCCGACCGGCCCTACATGCCGTTGTTGGCCACGAGCGCCGTATCTTCCGTGGCCATGGTGGCAGCGCCTAATCTGCTGGGTTCGCTGGCTCGAATTCCGGCCGCCATGGCCATGGAGCGGGTGTCCACGCGCCTGATCCACTTAACGGTGATGACGATTTCGCTCCTGGGCATTCTAGGACTCACCGCCCTCTCCTTCGCCACCCAGCATATGACGGAGCTGGGCCTCGGGATCTACGTGGCCTACCTGATTTGCGGAGCTATTGGAGGCATGGGTGAGATGAGGGGTCAGGAAAGGGAATGCATGTAGGTACAGTACTCGTACTCGTACTACGTTACGTTGACGTGACGAAAGGTTTTGCAGGGGCCCCGACCCCGGCTGGTAAATCTTGTCCCGGCATATTAGAATCCGACTGGCCGGGTTATTTTTCAGATCCGGCTCAGACTTCCGTGAAAAATGTCGCCCTGTTACATCTCATAGTTCAATATATATTGTACGTACGTTCCAAATTCGCCACTTGGCGTTGTATGAGTTGGGAATAATTATTCTGTGTTTTTTTCTAGGATTGGCAGTATTTTCCGTGGGAATCACCACAGTGTCGTTTTGGTCGCCTCAGCGCAAACAGGTAGTATTGCCAATGTACCTACCTATGCTACCTAATTTTTACCCACATACGTATGTACGTACCTACTACCAAAAATATATAATCCCTGTATAGAGAAGAATGGCCTACGTACGTAGTGAAAAGAAACGAGGCAATCCCTGACTAGTTTGGAGGCCTAAAAATAGGATATCCTAAAAATAGGATATCCTATTTTTAGAACATTTTTTATGTCCTATTTTTAGAACATAATGTTCTAAAAATAGGATATCCTATTTTTAGAACATTTCGTGTCCTATTTTTAGAACATAAAATGTTCTGAAAATAGTAGGATATCCTATTTTTAGAACAGTTCGTGTCCTATTTTTAGCGGATACTAGTATCCTATTTTTAGGCCTCAAAACTAGTCAGGGATTGCTTCGTTTCTTTTCACTACGTAGGCCATTCTTCTCTATACAGGGATTATATATTTTTGCTACTACCTACGGTATATTTACCAAAAGTAGGCTACAGTATTTTATGTCCAGTATTATCCAAAAACAAGCCAATGTTGTATGATGAATAAAGGGTACCATGACGGGCATCTACGGCGGATGCACCAACATCGCTCCGGGGCTCATGGGTCTGTGGCTCTCCAAGGTCATCGTGTCCACCTCACTCGGCGTCGCTTACGTGATATGGCTGGCAATGCTGGTGGTGGCCATCGCCGCCACGGCTCCCATGATCTTCAACTCTCCCTACCATCAGCTTATGTTCCGCAAGAGGAGGCGGGCTGTCGAGAGGGGAGAGGAGTTGAGCGAGACGGACTACAAGCTCATCAAATATGTCAGCCATATCCAGCACGAGCAGGACCTGTTCCCCACTGGCAGCGTCAAGAAAACGTTGAGGGAAAGCGCCAAAAGGTATGATGGACTGTATTGTTGTACCTGTGCGTGTCCAGATACGGTTTGTTCAACGTTTGTGTGCAAGATGTAGGGTCATGATGAACTATGAGGATGAACTATGTGTATGATGGGTCAACCGTTGGTGGAGCAGAGCAGAAGATTTTCGAGCGTTTTGACTTAGTAGGCCTACCGTTTTGCCTTGTTTTCTTGACGTTTTGGCAACTTTTTCGTTGAAAAACAAACCCCGTCTACGGACGGGGTTTGCCCCGTCCGCCGGGTGTCTACGGACAGGCGGACGCCTGGGATTACGAAGAGGGTGGTTAATGTCACACGAAACGGTACTGTACACTTGTACAGCTTCACATCATCTGCAAATGATTTAGCACATATAGATTCCAGATTGAGGCATTATTTTAACAATGTCGTTTACATAAAGCAAAAACAATAAAGGCCCAAGTTAGGTGTACACTACCGTACACTGTATGTCTCTTAGTGTTCACAATCACATCTTCTATAGCTCGCGTACCTGGATCTTGGTCTAACTGTATGTCCCTAGTGTTTGTTCACATCTTCTATAGCTCGCGTACCTGGATCTTGGTCTAACTGTATGTCCCTAGTGTTTGTTCACATCTTCTATAGCTCGCGTACCTGGATCTTGGTCTACCTGTACAACGTGAGTTTCGGCGGCTTCCTTGCGCTCACCGTGTATCTGCCGTTGTTCTTCAAGGATGCCTACGGCGTGTCCACAGAAGTGGCCGGCTATTTGGGAGCCATGTTCACCGTTACCGCTGCAGTCTATCGCGTTGTGGCCGGCTTCATCTCGGATCAGATTCAGTTTATGAACGGCGGAGTTTTAGGTACACGGAATATAGGGTACTTTACTTACTGTGCGGAGGTCATGGGAAAATCCGGCCAACGCCAAGTTTCAGGGCTGCTTATGTCAGCAACCAATAGACCGATTGAGAGTTTGAGACACATTTCATACCAATCGATTCCTTGAACTCTCCTCTTTTAAATGAGCTTTATGTTTCATATTTGCTGAAAGAACAATCGCTTGAGGGGTGCTCTTGCTGTTGGTCGAAAGCCTATACGTATGTACGTACAGTGCACCCTGCCTGCACTCTTTATATTGTAGTACGTCGACCTACCTACAATACTGTTCAATATGTGCGTACTGTATAAAAACATTATCATGTATTAGGTCAAATAATATGGCGCTTAGGCTAGTACAGTACCCAAAATATTGACATAATACGTGTAATATACCGTAGTAGTGTTTTTTTCAGTCGAAGCCATCTCCCTGACAGAAATTCTGGTCGCCTCTGTCCTAATGGTGCTATTCAACCAGTTCGCCATCAGCATTCTCGGAACCATCCTTCTGGCGCTCGGCATGGGTGGCGCCAACGCGGCGACCTACAAAATGCTGCCCAAATTCGCCAGTACCTCTGTGGCTGGCACCAGTGGTTTGGTGGCGGGCGTCGGCGCCTTCGGGGGTGTCGTATGGCCGATAATTCTCGGCGCCATCAGAACTACGACCGGCAACATTCACATGGTCTTCTGTCTGTTCATCGTCATCGCAGCTGTGGCTTTGCTGGCCTTGCTGCACATTGCGATGGTGTTAAGAGCGGACGCGGAGGCGGCTGCTGCGGATAAATATTGCACTGATGACGAAGTTGGTGAAGCCGTGAAGACCTACCATGCGCCGGTTGATGACGTGGAAAATGGAGCGGCTGAAGATCAGGGCGGCAAGGAGACGGTGATTAAGTTTCAGCTCAACCCGATTGGGGAGAAAGAGACCGTCGCTTGATCAGCTCAAATCACTGTTTGTGTAGAAATTGACTAGGGCCCAGAATTTAAAAATACATATCGTCTGGCAGCTATGTCAAAAGACTTTGAGAAAGCCTAATTTTGGTTGCTTTTTTACCTGCGTTATGCTCCCCATCAATTTCTTGGTCACGTACCCTGTCGTGCCATATTGTTGTTCGCCACCTATGGTATACTGTAGATACGTACGTACGTAACTACATACAGAGTGTCTCAATATAAACCGAACACTTTTCCGTGCATGTAACTCTGGAATCAAACGTTTGATTGTCATGCGGTTTTTGTATTTAGTAGCCAAGGCTTCAACTTAGATGTGTACAAAATTTCAACTATGTTGTCCACATACTTCGGAAGTTGCGACGGTTTGAATCTCGAAGCTCAAAATCGACGTTTTTCTTCAGTACGGAGACAAATTTCGGTCTTTTAATTTTTCAAGAGACTTACCCTGTTCCATGCGTTTGCTATGGTGGCACAGGGGATAATGCATGAGATACACACACATTTCCTAGCATTATTGGACCTCTTTTTCATTACGAGACTAATTTTACCTTGGACCCATGCACAAATACCCCTAAATCGTGGGCCTAAAGGTGTTTGAGTAACTCCCACTGGGCCTACGAAGCTAAAATTTTGTACACATCTAAGTTGAAGCCTTGGCTACTAAATACAAAAAACCGCATGAAAATCTAACGTCTGGTTCCAGAGTTACATGCACGGAAAAGTGTTCGGTTTATTATGAGACACCCTGTATATAGTGTTAGTTGGAACTTGCTTAAATAATATTGTAGGTTAATGTTGTTCACACACTGGGTAACCTTGTACGTCGCAATGTACTGTACGGTAGCTGTGCCACACTTCGTGTGCTCGCCTAAAGCAGGTAACGTACTGTAAGACAGTAACTTACTTGAGTAATATAAAAGGGGGGATGACAAACGGCCGCTTCCATACAAACGGCTGATTTTCACACGCAAAGTTCGAAGCATTGCAGCGGTCGTACATAGAGAAATAAAACCTAAGAAATAAAATAAATTGCTAAGAAATATAATTATAATAATAATGCTAAGAAATAAATTCTTCTTTCCAATGGTGCCAGCTTCGTTGAGGTCCGAGGACTCCTTCCATCTTATTTTTAGCGGGAAGTAGAGGGTACTATTGAACCTCAATTTTTTCTCGGGGAATGCTCTGGACGGGTATCGCCAGATCTGGCGACGATCGCCAGATCTGGCGGAAACGCTGCTTTCGCAAACCAGCCAGCGTGTATCGCCAGATCTGGCGATACCCGTCCAGAGCATTCCCCGAGAAAAAATTGAGGTTCAAAAGTACCCTCTACTTCCCGCTAAAAATAAAATGGAAGGAGTCCTCGGACCGCGACGAAGCTGACACCATTGGAAAGAAGAAGAAGAATCGGCGCATTCAATGGTTTCAGTTTTATTTCTCTACGACCGCTGGAATGCTTCGAACTTTACGTGTGAAAATCAGCCGTTTGTATGGAAGCGGCCGTTTGTCACTCCCCCTTTTATATTACTCCTGATAACATGTAGTAATGTATGAACTGCACGTTCGTACCCATAATCCACTCAGTTCGTTCAAGCCAAAGTCACTGCGACAAAAAACGGAAAAAATAAGCAGACAAATAACACCATGAGGGATTACTCGATATGCCATTGGACAACAGAACAGACACGTACAACATACTGTAAGGTAGGTCACTGTAAAGTTGCAACACATATGAGTACTGATTTCCTAACACACCTAAACCACTTGATCTCAGCACAAAGGGGGTTCTATTCTAAAAATCGTACGCAAACTGCATACGAGTATATGTACCATCCATACAGTCACATACTACGTTGATCTTTTCATGCTGTGTATCTTCCGTCTTCCGTAACCCTTTCCTTATCGGCCCTGCTGCTGCTGGATGTATCTTCTTCCGGCCATGCTTGCGCGAACGCTACAATAGTAAACTCATTTAATACCTACCTTAAGTAAAATCCACCTTTGTCCCATGATTTAGATTAGCCGTTCCATGTGATCGGCGTCTCGAAGCGAATGAAGGAAGACTACGGTACGCTACGTACGCTAGTAAAAACGAAGACGACGACGCAACGCGCGTACGTACGTATGTACCGTAGTCTTCACTTCGTTCGCTTCGGGACGCCGATCACATCGACCGGCTAATCTAAATCATGGGACAAAGGTGGATTGTTTCCAGTCCATCCATATGCACGAGTTGCTATACAACGTCCAGATGGGCGCGAGCTGACCCCTCTTTTCCAGTGCGTTCTGAGACCGGTAGAGGCGGGTCGTCTTTGTCGTTTAGTCATTTGGGAGCAGAAAAGCATGGCCCACTGCTGAATCGTCTACCAGATGACTAAACAATGTCGACGACCCTGTCAACACCGATCTCAAAACGCACACTGGAAAATAGGGATCAGTTTGCGAACACCCAGAATACACTCTCGTCCCATCTTGATGCTCAGGTACAAGTTGTGTTCCAGTAAACCTGGTCCCGAAGCGAACGTTACGACGACGCAACGCGCGCGTCGTCGTCTTCGTTTTTACTGCGTACGTAACGTACCGTAATACGCTACGCGTCTTCGTTCGCTTCGGGACCAGGTTTGTTTAATGGAACACAACTTGTGTTCCTGATCATAATGATGGGTCGACTCAAACATGGATTTTTAGCGCATGTCGTGGACATACACATACATGTCGTACGCATGTACCAACGGAACCCAAAGGCATACCTTACCGCTCTGTCTCTCACTACCAAACCAAACCAAACCCAAGCGTCGAGCTAGCTAGTAGTATCAGTCAATACAGACACAGTCAACCCCGTCTATCAGTCAGTACCAACCCATCCATGCCATTACCGTCCAAGTAGCAAGCAGAAAGCAATCGGTACGTAGAAAAGCAGAACAATTAGTACGGTAGCCGTTATTAGCCCAATTAGCAGGCCATATGAAGCATGTAGGCATGCACCAGCCGGAATCTAGTATTTTGCTGTTCTCGTCAAGCACACAACAACAAAATCACTAGTCTTCCAGACGGAACAACCCAGTTCTTCTCTCAAATTAGTATTAAGAAGACACCACACATCCGCGGTTAGAGTAGGACAGGGGGTAAAAAGGACACTGTTAAACCCATAGCCAAACTGCGATCAATATGAAGCCCGATCCAGCAAGCAAGCAGCAAGGTAAAAATGCATGGGTTAATCGAGTAGTAAACATGTAAAATCGGTCTGCTGAAGAGATCGCTGAGATTTCTAAGTCGCGGAGAACATTTTAGCACAAGTCATGCATTTCACGCAAGAAGATCTTTTCTGTCACTTCAAAAATCTCCACATTCTCTCAGTGGACCGACTATGGGTATATGTTTATGTTATGTATGCTATACAAAGCATGTAGTACAGGCCGAGATTGTTTGTTAGCCATCACCGTCGATAGCAACAGCAAGGGTTGATGAAGAAGAAGCAGAAGATAGCTAGAGACACAGAGCGGTTGCTAAATCCGTAAGAGCTGAAAATTCGCTGTTAACAGCATGCAGGCACGGTTTAACAGTTGTTGTGCATGCAAGTTAGCTACTAGTAATGGTACACATGTCATTCTTCATTCATACACGTATGTAGGCTATATACATACACTTATGTACGTACTACATACACAGATAGCGCGCATGCAATCTTTTGGCGCTAAACAAAGCGAAGACGCATCATCAAGAATTCTTTTCAAGCTGGCGTCGTTGCGTCTTTCCTTCAGACTTTGTCGCACCATTTTCTCAATGAATGAAACTACCAGATAGCAAGCATGTAGGGTACTATGGGGTAAACCCGGACACCTACATAAGCTTTTCTGAACTAGCCGCTTCAGCAAATGATGAACATGGTAGCTCAATTGAAAGCGGAGAGGTCAAGGAATCGATTGGTAGAATACTTGTCGCAATCTGTCGTATGGATTGCTGAGATATACTAGGTGCACGGGATTACCCCACAGTACCCTACGCTACAGTATTATGTACGCAGCAAGCAGCAATAATGTATGCAATACTTGCACGCAAGCTAAATCAGCTCACTGCAACGACACAGAAAGAGTTCTTGTTTGACTGTGTCTTCGTAACATTTTGAAACATACGTACACGAAAACAGCAAACACCTAACATGTATGTATAGTACAGACACGCATGCATGCATACCATTGCTGCAGAAGATACTGCGCGTTCTGTATCTGGCTTTGAGTTCCGGAGACTGAAAAACACAACAATATATTATTGTATGTGTTGTTGTATGTCCACTACTATAAAATGCGCAAAAATAAGGATCTCCCCTCCCCACGTCACGCTTTTTTGGCCATTTATGTACATAAGTTAGAGTGACACATCGTCACGACGCCAACGTCACATTTGCCCCAACCCCCCCCCCCCCCCCCCCCCCCGCTCCCTCTATTTTTGCGTGACGTAGTTCATGAAGTTCCCTTACTGGTGATAATGCGCTCGTCGCTGCCGTGCGCCGGCGGGTCGATGACCACGTGAGCGCCGGAGTCATCCCGGATGCGGTTGATCCTCTCTCCGCCCTTTCCGATGATCGTTCCGCCCAACTCCGCCGGGATTGTCACCTATATGTCCATACATAGGGTAGGCCGGTAGGGTACTGTCCGACCTCGTGGTCATGCGATAACTCAACTACATAGTGGATATTACCGCATCCTCTACCTACGAACGCACATGCTAGGGCGCTACACACGTGGTCAGTCAACTCACGATGATGACTTCATGGTGAGTTTGAACTGTTAACTCTCTCACTTGCTTTTGCTCGTACGGGCGAAAATTTTCTGAGTATCAAACTCCCGGTGAATTCACTGGGCCTCTCTATGCTTCATCACCGCATACTTACAAGTAAACCCCCCCCCCCCCCCCCGGAAGTTTTCTCGCTACGTGTGTGGCGCCCCAGTGCTCTGTTCAGTACACTGTTCATACATACCTGCGTGGTCTGCATGGGCCCACCGGCCGGCGGTCCGGAGAAGTTGAGGGGCGGTGGATGTCCGCCTCCTCCGCCCCCTCCGAAACTGTCGTCGAAGCCGCCGCGTCCTCTCATCCCTCCTCCTCCTCCTCCAAAGTCCATGGGTGGCCCCCCGCCTCCGCCACCCCCGAACCGACCCCCACCACCGCCTCTCATCATTCCGCCGCCGCGACCACCGCCGAAACGACCGCCGCCGCCGCCACCTCGACCCCCTCCGCGGTCACCGTAGCTGGAAAGGGGAAAAAAACGATGCACTTTGTTAAAAAATGTGACAGATGTCTGTGCTGCACAACGGGCGAGGTCGCGTTTAGGAATTGCAACACGTACGCATATGTACTTGCAAAAGTTGTTCATTCCTGCGCACATTGCAATTATTTCTCAGACAAGTAGCAATAATGCGACCTCACCCATTTACTGACACCGCATTCAGGGGACTCTACATCATGTACTGCACAAGTATGTACTGTACGTACTTTCTTCCTCCTCCAGGTGGACCTCCGCCTCCTCTCCATCCCTTATCCGGTGGGAAGCCGCCGTACTCATATACGAAGCTGGGATCGTAATTGATGGTGTCGTACGGCTTGATCGGACCCTTGATCGGCAGCTGCAATCATCAAAACAAAGCATTTATTTACTTACACAACGTTTCAACTAGCCGCAAACCCCAGACTCTGTACCGCAGACGCACTATACTATACTACCCACCCTATCCACACCATGTGCAGGTACGTACTGTAATAATTCGTGTATAATCTCTAGGGGTTGTCAAAAAATTAGTGGCCCATTTGGGGGTATATACTAGGGGTTATACACGAACGGGGTAATACACGAGTCATTATAGTGCTCATTTATCATAGTGATTTACGTACGTACATTGGGTACTGTGGGGTAAACCGGGACACGGGGTTAAACCCGGACACCTACAGCATACCTCAGCAGCCATACGACCGATTGAGACAAGTATTCTACCAATCGATTCCTTGAACTCTCCTCTTTCAAATGAGCTACCATGTTCATCATTTGCTGAAGCCGGCAAGTTCAGAAAAGCTTGGGTGTCTGTGTTTACCCCATAGTACCCTACGTATGTACGTACGTAAATCACTATAATAAATGACCACAGGTCAGTTTCAAGTTGCGAGTATGGTTGCTGAGATATACTACTAGGTGTCCGGGTTCACCCCACCCCACCCTACCCTTACCCTGTACCTCGTGTATGAGTTCTTCCACGGCCTGTACGGCCTTGATGATCTTGGCGGCCTCGCCGGTGATCTGTAGGACGCGGTCGGTGGATGCGGGGCAGCAGTCGGAGTAGACCTTCAGCGTGGCGCCCGTCTCTTCGCGCAGCTCCTTGATCTTGAAGCCCGCGCGCCCGATCACGGCACCGGCGTGACTCTGATGGATCAGCAGGCGCAGTTCCACGTCCTCCTCCTCCGATTTAGACTGCAACATAGACCAACGAAACGGAATAATAGAGCAGGTTCGCAAAATTGGGAGTTGCTATTCGCCTTGCCCCATAAGAGGAGGTGCCGTTTTCGTCCTCCTCGCCGATTTTTGAGCTGCAGTTAGCAAACGCGCAAAGCACGCCGAAGCAATTACTTTTTGCAATTTTGGTATATTTTTGAAAAAGTAATTGCTTCGGCTTTATTTACGCGTTTGCTAACTGCAGCTCAAAAATCGGCGAGGAGGGCGAAAACGGCACCTCCTCTTATGGGGCAAGGCGAATATGGGAGATGTGAGATGGGAGATGGGAGATGAAATGAGATGTGAGGACAAGAGAAGTAGTCTGAAAAATTGGGTGGCCAGTGCGTGAGTCGAACATGCAGCGCAGCATGGGATTACGCCCCTCTTAGCGCACGTCCCCGTCTTACCGCACAGCTCAATTTCTCAAACTTCCACTCTCTACTGTACCCACTATTGCGCTCCTGGTGCTATATGGGGCTATGCATAGGGAGAGGGGGGCTGTGGAGGCATACTTTTCAGGTCAAAAAGCACGTGTTTTAGGGCATAATTGAGGTCAAAACAGGGTTATTCTAGTACAATACACCCCAAAGCAGGTTTAGGTTTAGGCCTGTACGACCATTTATTTGATCCTTATGCAAGCGTGGTGGCACAGTATGTATAGTTGGACCTATCTTTTTGACATTAGGTACATAATTAGCAGAGAATTTGCCGCCATGGTTCATTCGAAAGGAAGATAAACAGATTGCTGACTAACCTACTGATAGATAACAGACCAATATGCTGATAAGGAAGCTGCAAACAACAGCGGAAAGGTCACAAGGAAGAAAGGAAGTGTATGAACCGGAGCAACGGATAAGATTAAGACTGGAATTAAAGACTAGAGCGGATGCGGAAGAGAAGCTGTAAAATTTGCAAAATTTCACGTTCTCATACCTAAATGTCAGAGAAGTCAAAACGCACGGCAAGCGGGAAGAAACCTCAGTAAGCAATGTACGTCATCCAAAACCGGACGTCCTGACTTTACACACAAAAGGACAATGATCTGATAGTGATCCACCTTAGCAACTAAACTAAACAGCTTCAATAAAATAATCCACCCAGCCAAATACCCGGTGAGAAGCCTTGCCCAGACGTAAAGCTCTGTGATCTAGGCCAGATTACAAAGGTTTGGTCCGGGAGGGCTTCTCACCTGTTCGTCCCTTTTTAATTTAGTAAGCTACCGTACTGGAATTACTGTACTGTACATACGTACGAACATAAACAGCACACAAGTACTACATACATGGAAGCATAGAGAGGGAGACAGGCACAGCCAATATCAGATGGATGCGCATGCGACGCTTTTTAAAGCCTTCGGCTCGCCCTCTTAATTAGGCGACTGAGCCGCACTCATCATTATATTAAAACTGCGCAGTGCACACCTTTCCACCTATAGCAGGGAATCCCGGGATAATTTGGAACTCCTTGCCTAACTAACCCAAAAGCTACTTTACTCGCCTAGTCCTTGTCCATTCCCCGATTTTTGCACACTACGGTAGCTGACCCAAAATTATCCCGCGACACTGCGCCCTTGCATATAACAGCTCAGCCTAGGCTAGAAACGGATTAGCATCCTCGCCTCGGATTAATTCTCTCCCTTTCCGCCTAGAACCCTTCCGCAAGAGAATCAACGCACCTGCGCAATACGTACATGTAGTCTAGAACTATCCATCTTTGTACCTATCTACTACCTCTCCCTTTTCATATCATCGTCTCACCAAACAAAACAACATCCGCCATTTAAAAGGTAATATGCCCAAGCAGATAAAATATGAGAACATAATAAAGAGGACAGGGATTAGATCGCAAAGAAGCCAAGGCTGCAAGCGACGCCTGGCAAAATTTCGCGTCTGCAGCTGCCACGCTTTGCACGGCCTATTAGCCTTACCCTCTGACAGCAGTAGGAAATACTATTCCGTTGCCTCCCCATTGACCGAGCAGTATTTACTTCTCGACTCCCTCTACCATGTGTTTATTTGCAATAATCAGTATGCAGTAATTACCACAGGGTAATACCGATCGATCGATCAGAACAGGTATCGCGTCCAGTTAGATTTACATAGGGTAAGGCGAATACAAGAGGGAGAGAAAGAGCAAGAAGAGAAGATAACAGGCCGCTGGCCATTCGCATAGATAGACGGCACCTCCCCTCTTAACTCACTTTATTGCAGGTGCAATACAAAGGAGATAAACAACCCAATGATTACCTACTCGCATTACACCTTCAACAGTAAGGCTCCACAAAGTTGAGTCAATTGCTGCAAGTTGAAAGGTCGTATGGGATACAAAATTTAGGTGGCTCGCGACACGTACGTACAATACGTCCATAAGTGCACATAGGTGTGTACAGTAGCTGCATACACTGTTGGCATGCTAGTGCCAATAATCCAGATCATCAACTCTGTTTAACCGATACCGACCTTAGCCTGCGGCATACCGCAGTAGTTTTGCATTTGCCACGGGCGGTCACGTACTTTGGGGATGTACTGCCGTGGTGCCGCAGACTGAGGTCGGTATCGGTTAATACATACCGCGACCTGGCGTCATTGTTGGGAACAAATTATTGTCCGTTTATATATGGGTGTTGTCGGGTTTGTTGTTCGTTTGTTGACGAACGAACGGACAAAAAACCGACAACACCCATATACAGTACAAACGGACAACAAACCGACAACAGCTGAACGACTTGTTGCCAACAAAGACGCCAAGGTCTTGGTATGCGTTAAATAGGCGGTCGGCGTTCAAATGTTGAATTTTGTGGTAAACTCTGCACTTACATGCGTGCGTCCATCGTAAAATAGCCATCGTGCAACCTTGAACGCGGACCGAC
>JASAMW010005392.1:0-118402 GCA_030247985.1 Epsilonema sp. ZAB3_2
AGTTTTCCTTCCCCTAGGAACTGGGGCTTCCGTTCACCTCGCGACATCGGGATCGGGGGCTACCATAGTACAAATTATATTTCTGGGACCCATGCATTATTTATCTCAGGATCCGCCCAACGTAGCTCAAAGCGGGTTACAAATCTCCATAATTAGTCGGATTTGAAAATAAAAAAACCGCATGCGTCTACGTGCCCTGTGCCAAGAAATCGCCAAATTCCTAAATACTACAAATGGAACACTTTTTCGATTATTTACATACCGAACAAGCCGCAAAAACTTTTTCATTAAAAGTAGCCTATCCTATGTAAATTTGGCGTAGATTTAAAAATAGTATCGTTGATAAAAAATTTAACCCTACCCAAAAATTGTCAAAAATATACAAATTTTGCAAAATTATAGTAGGGGTTAAAAAACACCGATACTATTTTTGAAATCTGCATCAAATTTTACATAGGATAGGCTACTTTTAATGAAAAAGTTTTTGCCGAACTGTTTCAGTTATGCTGAATAATTGAAAAAGTGTACTCTTTTTAGTTCATTTGTAGTACTTAAGGAATTTGGCGATTTCCTACACAGAGGACACGTAGACGCATTGGTTTTTTTATTTTTCAATCCGAGCTAAGTTATCGAGAGATTTTTAACCGTTTTGAAGCTGCGTTGGCTAGATCCTGAGATAAATAATGCATGAGAACCCAGAAATATAATTTGTACTATACATACCTTGCAGGAAAATGACACCAAGTTAATACGTTCGGAAGATGTTTCAAAGCCTCTGCGATGTACTGAGCTTCTTTCAAGGAGGGAACTGTTTCAAATACAAGAAGATCCACGCCAATTTCTACTCAGAGCTGTTGCTTGTCCGGAATGGTATTGAATAATTTCCTGGAAGTGTATAGTATGTAGGCACTGCATCGCACCCAGCTAGATTCCTGAACATGCGCACATTGATCAGAGCGTCAGCTGACTGGGACATTTTGACACAAAATCTCGACATGAGTATTCATGTGCTGTTTCTTTGTACTCAGATGTGTACATTTGCGTCGTGAGTTTTCAGATAATTCTCCGGTGTACTCTGAAAGATCAGCGGACATGGCGCCAAAAGGACCAATAGACTCCAGCTACGAATATCTGGTCCGTACACTATCGGAATGATTGGCTTAAAATTGCGCCACTGCTTCTCGCTATTTCAACAGCTCTTCGCAACACTGTGTCCATGGCTGCCCTGGAGCAATTCAATTCCTTTTGAAGCATTGCCAGAACCGCTTGATACGGTGCATGTTCAATGACCCTTGCACCCGCTTTCAAAATATCTACATCATTCGTAGGTAGGACCCAGGTTAGGTACTTATACGCAGTACGCGAACCTATTCGGTACGGCAAGGCCAGAAGTACAAAAGTCAATGAACGTCATGAGAATGAATACTGCGTGTGTGCCCAAATGACGGCTCAGGATTTATTCAGTACCGCTCTGGATCTCATAACGGATTACCTAATAAACAAAAGCACCTTGGTCACTGCGCTGGAGCGGCTATTTCCAGTATCTGCTGAACAGGATACGGAATGTGCTGCTTCGGTCAGCCGATGCATCATTTTGAATTGGGCATCCATGAGTAAGCCAGCAGTGTCCCGAGGCCGCCATCCAACACGATGATATCTTCAGAACTGAAGTGCTTTTTCCAGTGATACTCTTCACGACAGCATTGTGGCGCCTCTACTGGCGGCCGGCCGCTTAATAAGCGCACAACTTCAAACTAGTACGATAATTTTATAGAAATCCATGCTGCATAGACTTATCTCATGCCAATATGCTCTCCAAGTACAACTTTTGGGTGCTTCCACCGTCCCGTTCCTTTGGATAGGCATATATGGGCGGCAGCGTGCGCGCGCTTACTTTATCAAGGCGTACTTGAATGTCAATCAATCACGTTTCACATCTCCTCAGAGCGCGCGCTACTGCTTCGCTGCGCGCGCCCGTCGCTCTCCCTCTTCCTTCGCCCGTCGCCTTGGTGGAAGGGGAAGGCGACGGGCAGCGGAGCGCGAGGCTTAGGAGTACGTGTCTTATTAAGAAAGGAAGCGAAAAAAGAAGGCGATTTTTGAACGAAGAAAGAAGGAAGGGAAGTGGAAGAGAAGGGAGGTTAGCGAAGGCCCCGGCCCCGGCAGAGAAACGGAATACTGAACCAGCACCAGCCATTAGCGAAACAGTTTGTGTCAACCTGAACAGACGGTCTTGGGTATTGGTAAGATGGTGCAAGGAGAGATGGCTTGATCAATAGTCAGCGACCAGTTGTGACGATGAAGTACTGCTGCCCACGTTTCTTTCGATCACGCTTGGCGTGAAGTGGCTATGGCATTTTGGCGTCGATATCCTAATCCGAAGGCGACTCATGTCCTATCGGAAGACACACTGTTCCGCCGGGTGTGCGGACCCGTAATTCATAGTAAGCGCGTGTTGATCAAGACGAACAAGCTGCCGAGATGGGTGAACGCTTTGTAGCCGGCGCAAAATTGGTGAGTATGCATGAAGAATCAATGCTGGATCTCTACAACAAAAACTCTCGTCACTTACACTCGGAATTTTGGCAGTTATCCTGGTATTCTGTCGATAGAAGAGAAGTGCATCTACACACAGGATCCGGAAAACCGCAGAAGAACACTGCTATATCGCGAGGCTTGAATGAGTTCGAATGTCCGGTTTTCGCATCTGCTACAGAGCTTCGGGATACAGCGTTACAAGCACAACGCCGTTACTGCTTCCAAAGGCTTTGTGCATGTGCTCAATAGACTTTTTCCGACAACAGGAACATCAACAGACTGCGACTGAAACAAGAAGCTCCACCCCCGCTTGCCCTCATCTACATGGCAAAGGAAAGTCTCTCAGTTCTAAAGTTCAGGATACGATCAAATCTAGCTCTGCTGTCAGTTGAGGAAAAGATGGACGGCACAGTATGCAGCACTCCGCTTGAATTGTCACATTCTACTATTTCGAAAGAATTACCTTCAAGGCTGTGTTCTTGTTTAGTTTGATCAACACCTTTAGTGTAGGTGTCAGTTTTTAGTAATGGGTTAGTTGTATGTACCTATGGTGAATCAATCGATCGGAGTAGAGTCTGTCTGTCCAGCCAGAATTCGCTATGGAACTTTCCACACGCGCTATCACAAGTACGGATTTATGCCCGTGCTTCACGTGCTCTTTTCTCTTGGAGTACGCATACATTTACATGTAAAAATGATGTACGCAGCACGAACAGTTCCGTAGCGAATTGTCTCTGGGCAGAGTATAGATAGGAGTATATGGATTCATTCGATTCTTTACTTACAAACAGGTACAGGTGATCACAACAAGTCTTATTGGTGCCGTGCGATACATAACTATAATGTTGTAAACTTGTAATCTATAAACGGTTGTTGCGAAGCTGTGCCTTTTGAAATTGCAGTTGTTGGCTGCGAAGTCGGTATCTTTTCTTATACATGTGGCTAGTATTTGCTTGCTAATTTGTTCGACTGTGTAGTTCTGCAACTTCGGGACTGCTGCCCGCCAGGTGTTGGTTTGGTTTGGTTTGGTTGGTGAACTTCGAGTCAGTGCCACTGCAAGATGGCCGTCACTGCACAAAGTAGGGCTGTTTTCAAATCTCTTAGCAGACTTGTTGCGAAGCAGCTTCATCTTCAGCGGAAGCGCTGCTATGTCGCTGCTTCTACTTCCGCTTCTGGTACGCGCGTGTAAGTGCAGATATACGATTGTACATGGGTTGCATCGATTTCTAGTATTTTGTTTGTAGGTTTCAAGCTGGCGTTGATTCAGATGCGTGTGGGAGCGGATAAGTCGGCTAATCTGAAGATGGCTACAGCGAAAATTGCGGATGCAGCTGCGAATGGAGCGAAACTGGTCGTCTTGCCGGTACAATGTGCTTTCAAGCTACGATCGTGTACTTTCGGCATATGTCGTCGTGCACCCCTGTAAGTACATTTGGAGAAGATATACGGTGACAGTACCTAGTGCTGTGCAGGAGTCATTCAATGCGCCGTATGGGCATCAGTACTTCAAGGAGTATGCGGAGAAGGTGCCAGGTGCCTCGACAGATGCTCTTGCCAGTGCTGCGCAGAAGAATGCCGTGTATTTGGTGGGCGGCTCCTTGATCGAGGCTGATGGCCAGCAACTCTACAACACCTGCCCCATCTTCAATCCGAAGGGAGAGATGGTTGCAGTTCATAGGAAGGTGCGCACTGTATGTGTGTAGAGGTCGCTGGATGCTCTTGCGTGCCTTGTTTTTGTGGTATATATATAGCCTACTACACATGACTTCGAACTATAGTCGAACAAGAAATTTCATGAACCATTGAAATTTTTTCTCAGCCAATAAAAGACGTAGAGCACAGTGGTCAAACTTCTACGGCTAACTTTAGCTCGCCGTTCCAATAAAAAAAACCGTTTGTCTCCAGCTGCTCTGTTTGTCGAGATCTCGCCAAATTTCTTCAGTACTAAAATCGCCAAATCGGGCGTGGACCATTGGGCAATTCTAAACCTCGCAAACTCCCGAAAAATCAAAATGGCAGAAATAAACATACGTGATGAAGACGGTGAAAATGCGCATCGGGCGTACAGGGTCGTAGGGTTTCGTGGTTTGCGTGGTTTAGCGTCTGCCAAAAGGTGACACGATTTCAGTGCTGAAGGAATTTGGCGAGATCTCGACACACAGAGCAGCTGGAGACAAACGGTTTTTTTTATTGGAACGGCGAGCTAAAGTTAGCCGTAGAAGTTTGACCGCTGTGCTCTACGTCTTTTATTGGCTGAGAAAAAATTTCAATGGTTCATGAAATTTCTTGTTCGACTATAATGCAGGTACACATGTTCGACATTGATGTTCCTGGAGGAATACGGTTTATCGAGTCAGAAACGCTCAGTCCCGGTTCTCGACTCACTAGATTTCAAACAGGTACGTACATCACACCCATTAGGTACGCTTGCTACTTTCGTATCACAAAAAGAAGAAAGCAAAAGAGCAGCATTCCACGTACGTAAAAACGAGCTTCTGTACACAAACAAACCAGCCGGCCGGGTTTTCGACGAGACGTGAATTATGAAAGAGTCTTAAAGGTTAAGCCTATTGTTGGCGTTGAGAATGAGTGATGTTGGTGTCTGTGCTGCTGGTGTTTCGTAGTTGATGTGCTCTCCCTTGGATGCTCTTGTCTTTCCGGGCGTAGTGATGCTTGGCGACGGCGAATTCGCTGCTTTCTTCTGCCCGCTTTGGCTCATTGGAGTCGGATCGCTGTGTGATCGTCAGACTAGGCGGATTCACTGCCTCCACGCCTACGAGCAAACATTTCCCTTCCACACCGTAATAATGTACGTACACCTATGGCCCTTACTCAGGTTTCACATGATGATGCAGTATGTTGTGCGTTACATAGAGTACCCTATCCGCGTACGTACATGCATACCTTCGGCACTTGTGGACGCGCTGGCGCCTGTCTTATCCGTCCTGGGCGCTTCCACTGGAATAGGGTGTAGGGGGGATCTTGGTGATATTGGCGATATTTCGTCTGGCTCCGGGCTCTGACTGTTCAGCTCTGGTTCCAGGTTGAAGTTGACTCTCTTCATCGGTACTGCAGGTGCCGCCGTTTCCGCGCCTCCGCCCGTCACTCGCTGTTGCTGCAGCTTCCTGTCGGCCTCTCGGTGCTGTCGGAGCAGTCGCTTGGTTCGAGTTCTCTTGCGATTGAAGTGAACGATGATGACGATAGATGTGACCAGGGCCAGTAGAGCCACCAGAGCCATCATCGATCCGATCACCATCACTGGCCAGTTGACTCCGCCTTCGGTTCCCGGGTCCTTCTTCGGGTCTGTCTGCTCCGCTCTCAACGCCGCCTGTAGTGCCGACAGCGTCGTTGCACTGTCTCCACGATGACCAACTCCACCTGGCCGAGCTTGGATTGCACACACTGCAGCAAGAAGCAGGACAAGAAAAACCTTGCCAGATGACGTCCACACTCCCTCCATTGTCCCACTGTATGCTCCTCGAGGAAATAGCCCGAAACGAACCTCACGACAACTACACAAAAGAAAAGAATGATAGGGCAGGCTGCTGGGGGAAGAGACGACAGTTGAGAGAGAAGAGTAGAGCCTCCACTGGTCAAGAAAAAAGAAAGGTCTTCAACTGATCTCAGAACATGGCACGAGTCCACACATCGATATTACATAACAGGAAATGCTACAGGAAACGGAAATGGACATTTTAGAGGCTTTTTGCATTGAATAAATTAGTTCCAGTCCAACAACCAGTGTAGTCTGTGTACAGTCATTCTTTTTAGATTGGTGCAAAATTGGTGTCGGTATATGTTACGATGTGCGTTTTGCTGAGATGGCGAGGCTATACGCAAAGGAAGGTACGTATGCAGTGCATACTTACATACACACACTATTATGCAGTAGTATACACTCCGAAGCGTGCACTCGAGTAGTTAAGTTGCGAATGGTACTGTACTTTTCCGATCTCGGAAGTCAACCGCGATCTCGCAGCACATCAACTTACTGTGCAGCTCAGCTATGTTATTGAGCTTCGTCAGGAGAACTCCCGGTTGGCTTTCGAACGGGGAATATCAGAAGAGATAGAGGGAAATTATGCAAAGTGCGTCCTTGAAGATTGCTATGTGTTACTGTATCCCGGCTGTTTCAATATGACGACGGGTCCGGCTCACTGGGAGCTGTTAGCTCGAGCCAGGGCTGTCGACTGTCAGCTCTACACTGCACTGGCATCACAGGCCAGGGACACGGAGGCTTCCTACGTTGCATGGGGTCATAGCATGGTTGTGGATCCATGGTACGCTCCTTCGCTGTTTCTGTACGTACGTACGTACTTATACATAGAATTTTGAAAACTTTGATTTTGGGACCCGCTATTATAAACAAATTCGTTGCAGGGGAACAGTTGTGGGCACTTGTGCTGATGAGGAAACAACTGTGTATGCAACCATAGGTATGCTCAACTAAGTCGATACTCGATAGTCGATTATACCATGGCGTGGTACAGTACTATACTACGTACGTTACATATTGTACCGCAGTTGATGAGAAAAATACCGGTCCATGGTTAGACCTCCGCTGTTGATTGTTCAGATTTGGAAAGAATAAAGCAAGTACGACAACAGATTCCAGTTACAGCTCAGCGACGTACGGATATCTACGATACCCAAGGAAAGCCTCTGAGTAGGCAGTGAAACGAATGCAGCTCAAGCCAATGGGTACGTTTTTGAACTTACTCAACTACCCTGTGATAAGTGGCAAAATGTCGTAGTCATACTATCAGTATTACATTAGTTTTGTCGTAGCGTAGAGCTCTTGACTACATGGCAAAAAGAGGAGTTTTACAATCTATCACATTTTGTTTGCCACTGAACGTCATGGCAATTTCACAGCCGAAGCATGTTTGTACTGTAAGTGTTAATCAATGGTGATGTGTGGAAGCGGAACTGGCAGAGCTGAGTTTTGTGGAAAGTTTTCTCGGTGGAAGATATTCGGCAATCTCATCCATTGATGCTCCTACTGGCTCTGGACGCTTTGAAATAGGAGGCAGTGTGATTGTCCTCCGGGATGATGAGCTGCTTTTACTGTTGTATGACCCGGTATCGCTAAAATATTACATAACATTCCCAAGTTAGTAATTAAGACATCGAAGAACAGGCCATGGAAAATGGACTTTTTCTTACTTTAACGATGCCTTTTTCCTTCTGCTCTTCTTTGTCTGCGCCTGCATCGTCTGTGATTTGGATTGCCGAGCCCGTTGTGCGAGTCGATATTCATGTTGTATCGATCGACTTCGCTTTTTTCTGCAGAAACAATTGAGTAAATCGAAATGATGTGCCCATGCTCTGACTGAAACTGGATGGATGAATACGTACCTCGTCGGAGTTTCTCCAGCACCAGAGTCGACTTGGTTTAAGAGTTGAGTCAGATCTGACGGGGATCGATGAGGAAGCAGAAATCTTAGCACATGCTGCACTTCAGACTCTTCAAATTCGCCCATACGCATCAAACTTCCAACAAATTCCAGCTCCTATGAAACAGGCAACAATGCACTGTTCATTGCTCCACTAAACTTCAAGCCTAACACAAACTCTGTCTGCTTGTCTCAATTTAATTGCATTTAAGCGAACTTTGTAGCGAAACGAAGTGTAGCGACAAAGCACTGTTCATTGCTCCACTAAACTTCAAGCCTTATTGTTATGGACATTTTGTGCGCTTTACCTGTTGTTGCAATGCTTCCTTCTTTTTCACGTCATGTAATCGTCTCTCTTCGTTCAGGATCTGCTCAATTTCCTTGTCAATGGTCTCTCTGAAAGCAAGCAGGCGCAGTGTTTGTTCTACACCAAATACCTCTAGCTCAAACGAAAAAACTATGATCTCTGGCATTTACGGCAGCTGTGCTATCTCCTTGCACTGTCTTTGGAGCAAGTCAGCGTTGGCGATTTTCCTGGAGATTTCGGAAGAGTAGGGTCTCTTCTGCAGTTCCCTCATCTGGAGCTTGTGATGCTGTTCCATGGCGGCCTTTTTCTTCATGGCTCTCTCCTCCAGCTGATCCACCAGCTGAGCTTCCTGTCTCTGCTTTCGGGCGGTCAGCGCGTCGCTCATCTTTCTCCTGCTCTCCTCGTGTGTAGCCATGATCTTCTGGCAGTCAGTGTTGGATACGACGCCCCTTTCCGTCAGATCTTCGGTCATGCAGGCGGTGAGATCTTGCATGGCTTCCTCCTGTTCCTCCAGCTGTGTCACCTGGCGAAGTTTCTGCAGCTGCAAGTGGGCGATGCGCGCGCCCAATCGAGCTTCCACCTCTCGCAGTCGCCGTGCTCGCTGCTCTACCAACTCAGCCTCCATCTACGACAGAAAACGCCGACTGCTTGTGTGGCTCTGAAAGATAGAGGAAGAAGGCAGGCTCACCCTTTTCAACTCCTTTGGACTAATTAGAAGAGCAGAGATGGCGGGATCCGCTGGAGCCTTGGATACGTCATCATCAGCCTTGGACTGTTCCTTGTGGCTGGCGATGGAAATCGAGTAATAGTCAGAGGACGAGCTGGGCGCCAGTGACTCCGATCTTTCCACCGAAATCCCACCTCGCTCCGAATTATCCTCCTTCTGAAAATGCTGGCATCACTGCTGCATGTGATGTGACCCATACGGAAGGCAACTAAATTGAGTGCCGTACGGTACCTCCAGTCGCTCCTGCTCCAGCTTTTCAGCAGTTGCTTGACGTCTGTACTCCAGTTTTTCTTGTAGCACTTGCAGCTGGGCGAGTTTGGCGGCAACCAAGCTGTTCTCAAACTGCGCCAGAAACTCGCTTTTGTAACGCAGCAGCTCACTTTTCTCCTCTGCCGAAAGGGAAGCTTGCATGTCAATCAGGGTCCTGCAATAGTACTTTAGCTGCCGATTAGTATTACCTTTACGTGGCTACAATAGCTCAAGTTTCTCCATAGGTAAGCGGTAAAGGGCGGAGGTGAATAAAGTCTTGCCTTATCAAGTGTTGTTCATGTTCTCTAAGGGCAGACTGTTCTTGAATTTCGCGCTCCATGTTCTGTTGCAGCAGCTTTCGGTTTTCCTGCACGTTTTGGTCCAGCGCCTCATCTTGATCATCTTTTGTCTTTGCTTGCGCATGCTGCAACTCTGCAAGCTGGTTCAATTGTTCCTTTGTTGTCTGCGTTTCCACGTCAGTTGGAACTCCTGGAACGCGTCATTTGGAACACACAGTAAACAAACGTACGCATTACTACCACCAGAATAATAATTACGAACAGTGAAATGGATGTACTGCGAATACTGTACGTGTATAGGTTTACCGTTGTTAGCAAGCAAGATGCTCTTGTGACTGTCCAATTGAACTCCAGCTTCGCAAAATATGGTACGCTCAAGTTTCTCTTGCTCTTCCGCCGCTTCTTGGTCTAAGTTCTCTTGGAATCGCGTCAGCTGGTGCCTTTGCTCCGATTGGGCTTGTCGTTTAATCCGTCCTTGTTCCAGGAAACTGTCATGTTTGTGATTGGCCAGAAGAGTTTGCAATTCCTTCGCTTGGCTCTGCTTCTGAAAGAAAAGGGATCGCTTATCAAATCAAATCGATGCTCATCAATATAAATGCGCTAGTATCATCACCAGTTGGTCAATCTTCTCCTTGTTCTGTTTCGATACAGTCTGTTGCAGTTTGTTGGATTCCTTGACCCTATGCTTGTGCATCCATTGCTTGACTTGTTCCGCTTTTGCCCTGAGACTCTGTTGAACCTCGCTGGCTGTACCGGAAGACAATAGCCCTTTTCTGAAAAATTACGTTTCACTATTTGACGCACGTAGTTCAAGTGCATATTGTTGCTCTACAGTGTTGAAATGTATAAGTACTTGTGCAAGTGGGCGATGGCATCCAACTGCAGTTCCAGTTGTTTGTCGAGTAATTCAAGCCGTTGCTTATCGCCCAAGTCCTAGAAATGCCTTACACGTACTAAGGTATACTGTAGGTGGCGATTGCAAGCAGAGTTCCGCTCGAATTGATATCCACCTTTTGTGCTGCCAGGGTTTTCCGCAAGGTGTATTTCTGATCCAATAGAGCCCTTTGCTGCGCTCGTTCTTTGTCGTACCACGAATTCAATTCCGGCCCTAGCGTGCTCAGTTCAGCGCTGACTTTCGCACCTGCCTCAGGCTTGGCATCTCCTACAAAGTACTGACTCCCATATCCCACATGACTAATGTCGGTGTACCTGAGCGGATCTTATGAGTTGTTAGTTTCGTTACGAAACGTGACATAATAGGCCAACATACTGTACGTACGTAAGTCTAAATTGTTCAAAAACCGTACATCTAGTCGTTCTTGTGGGCGGCACTGTCTACTCTCTACGTAAATGATGCCTTGCACATGCATCATCATCATCAGTCACCTATCTCCTGGATTAGTTTATCCATGACGACTGCCAATGCAGCCTGCTTCTTCCCTGCGAACTCATTGCGCAGTTGCTCCAACGCCAGTTCCTGTTGAAGCTGGAGTCGCTGAAACAGGTTTTCCATGTCTGCCCATTCTTTTTGTCGCAGCTCCGACGTATCACCAGCTTTTTGCTGCAATGAAGTGTGGTACGTGTAATGTAATGTACGTACAGTAGGTACATATGCACGCAATACCAGTTCGCACGCTAAAATGGTGTTACAATACAATAGTATGCCAAAAATCTGCTGCGTTGGTGGCACAAATTTGGAAAACACCACCGCTTTACGCTGCCAAAAAATTCCGCATACTTGTACGTTTTGTTGACTTTGCAGCCGCTGTGTTTCATCCCCCAGGTGCTTCTGTCTCATCTCCGCTACCTTCTCCTGTAATAAAAAGCACGTCTTACTCAATGACTTATGATGCATGTGTGAGTACGTATGTAGCCCATTGTCCGCTGTATAGTAGAATCACCGTGCAGCCTATTTCAGCTGTGTGTCATAAATGAGAACCAGCTGCTTGCTTTTGTAGGTTAGCTTGCCGTTGGGAAACCATGAAACATGAGCAGCTGCTGATATACATGCTGACTTGTACCAAAATGTTCACATGTATACATGTACATATATTGTACTACCGCGTAGAGTGCAAGTGTGTACGTAGATATGGGAGGAGCTCGCTGCGGCATCGGTGGATACCTACTATACCTACTGTATGTATAATGTACATATTTATTTGCTATTATGCTTGTCCTTGTCACGCGGTGTCCTAAACCCATGTTCAACTGACAGCTAATATTTGTTCATACCCGATTCTTCAGGCCCAGTTCCTGCTTCAGCCGATGCTCTGCGCTTTGATATTCTTTATCAAGACGATCTAACTGTTGCTCAGCCGTCTCCTTCAATTTCTGCCCCAAATTTTTGTTGTGTCCTGCTGCCGTTGCCATCACTGCACTTGCAGTTGCCATTGTATCGGCAAGTCCCTCCACTCGAAGCGCCTGGTCAACTGCAACTGCATCAGTCACAGCCTGCCTGAAATACAGAAGACGAAGCGGAACTTTCACCAAGTACTGTAGTAGGTACCATACATTACAAGATTACGTACATACTTTTGTTACTTCTCTACTATGTACAACACCTTGTGTGCGTGCATGTACACTACTTTACCTGTCCAGTTCCCGCATCGCGTTCTCACTACCATCCTTAGCGAGAGCTGTGAGGATTTCTAGGTCTGTATCCTCTGTCATTGTTGCGATCTCAACCGGCTCTCTACCCTCTAACACTTGCCTCGGAAGCAACTGCTGGCGACCTTCCGCTCTTCTTGAAGCTCCCTGGCCAAGCAAAGTGACACACTTTTACATGCTGTTTGTTATGTATTACAGTACCCTATTGTTAACCGCATGGTAGGCTACATAATTTCTCGCAAGTACAGTATTTTCAATCTCAGCTTTTCAAGTTCGATTCTGCAATGCATGCGCCTTCGTCCAACTTTGTACCAACGCTGGAACTGGTGGACGACGTTGTTCAATTCTCAAAGTCGACACCACTTGGGCAAAAATACGTCGATATCCCATTTGTGAAGACGACCGAAGAAAATTTTCAGGTTTGAATGAAGTAATGAATGTATGTTCCAATCCCACAAACACACACAATGTGGGCCACATATGTAAAGAAGACCAAATACTAAGGCGATACGTATGATTGCAGGAGTATGGCGAGCTGGCGACGGATTTCGAGAAGACTCCAGTCCGTCTGGTCCAATGGCCGAACCTCGGCGCGGAATCTTCCAGACGTGGAGTATCTTCTGGTTGTGGAGCTGGCATCACCACTGGCAACTTCACCTGTAGATGGACGGACAAAGACGAATGTCACGTCATCAATAAAGCCGTGCAAGGCGCCTATCTCACAGGCTGGAGAGAAAACAACGACATCTTCCTTCGAGAAGCGAATTATCACCCCGATGGAGAGCAAGTACGTAATGGGTTAGAGCAACGTGACAATGTACATAGTACAGTACATCCTAACTTCCATGCGTGCGTCGTGACACTGAAAAATCGAGCTGGCTGTTTCAGAGCTTCTTTCCCTTGGATGGGTCTCCTTTTATTTTGGTGCTTTCCAATCACGGCGATGACGCAACAGTGACCCCGTTGGATTTTGTAGCCTTCTACTTTGATGGCACTGTCGGCGCTGTGATTAGACCGCGAATCTGGCACCAGGCTGCGTTTCCGACCCAGGCAGACGAACTGTCCCTCCTTACAAAGCAGGGAAAGGTACGAGATACGTACGGTGCTTGAAAACTATTTAACAGGTTACTGTAATGTTTCGTGTATAGCCCCCTGGGGCTATATGATTGGTAAGCCCCGATTAGGGGGGGCTATATTCGAGAGGGGGCTATACAAAAGGGGGGCTATATAAAAGGGCATTTTGCATTAGTGACCAAAGTAAGGTTTTTTGACCTCCTGAACTCGTTTTTCTGGTTTATTTTGCATGTTTTCAAGCTAAAGTGGTCTAGAACAAGCTATTCTTGCGCAAAAATTATCACTTTGGGCTATGATCGGCCATGTCTGAAGGGGTGGTCAAGAAGGGTGAAAATCAAAATGTATCCCAAACTGTCCCAAATGATTTGCCATCAACTGCTATGGCTAGAAACACATCGGAAACGCTGCTTTCAGCTGTAAAAGTCTTCGTTTTCGTCGTTTTTCGCAGTCTCTGATATGGGGCTATATACGAGTACAAATGACGATAAGCACCGCTTAGGGGGCTATGTACGAGGGGGCTATATTCCAGGGGGCAATACACGAAACATTACAGTAATTTCTTATACACCTATACATAAGTACCCCACTAGGGTAAGTGTGCATTCCGTACGCATGTCGTCTGATCATGCAGGTTCATGGTGTCATAGTGACGGATTTTGAAACTGAATTTGGAGTACGAATACGGATACCGAACGCTCTGAATAAAGCGCCGACCAAGACGCTGATCCCTGCTCTGCCCCGGCTTCCATCCTTGTCTAACAGTAACAAAATGACGCCTAATAAAACCGACTATCCTCAAGTGAAATCGGCAGCAGCCGACCGGACATCTTCGCCTCTCAAAGCAGAACTGGCGACGGACGCCTCATTCGCTGACTTTGGACAACTGCTCCCAATGTCAACGCATAGACGACCAAAACTGATGCCATGGCCATCAACGACACCAAGGCGCGTCACCAAGGGAGACGAAGGTGGAGTGAGTCAGTGCACATTCGCGATGGAATGGGATCAGAGACTGGAGGAAGCTGGACAGAACGAACTGCTCGTCCAGCGTCCAAACGCCAAACTGACAGATGCCGTTTGCATCCTACTGCCTCGATCTCAGGCGGAAGATGAGCCGTCCTATCTCGTTGACTACATGCGATCTCGAATCGACGGGGAGAACCTACTTTGTCCGCAACAGGAGAGCGAGTTCCTGCTGCTGCTGGCTGCACCAAGAGAGCCAGACGCAGAAATGGACATTGGCAGCATGCGAGCATTTCGAATTCCTGCCGGCAGTGCAGTCCTGCTCAAGGCTGGGGTATGGCAGGCTTATCCCATTCCCATAAGCAGTTACAGAAGACTCTCCTTCGAGGAAACGTATAGCGCCGTCAACGCTAGGCTAGAGCTGTGCATTCAGGCAGAATTGCGAACGTCTGTCACCGTTACCCTATAAGACGCAACCAAGTATTGCTTACTTGAAGTTGAAGCCGTCTTCGTTCGCGTCGGCGTCGTCGTTTTCGCCATTTGTATAAGCAAAGAAGGCCCAGGAGGCATGAGATGAATGCAATCAATATGGCTAATAAAAAGCCAAAGATTGAGTAGCCGTGCATGTGATAGAGCTGCAACAGGTCACGAATGATAAAGAAAGATGCAATGTCCGTTCGCGCACACCAGCTGGTACGTACGTACACATAAGTGTAACCACGGCGGCAGGGAAGCCTACCGATGCCACTTGAATATCTGGTCCTTTGTAAAAGCAGGTGGTCAGTTGGGCCGTTTTCCGTTCGTTGTTCTCGCATCTGGTCGTTCCATTGCATGTGGTGTTGTCGCAGCTATTGTAGTTGCAGGTGGCGTTATTCAATGTCCCCATATCTTCTCTCATCAGATATTTATCACCTTTTGATCGCACAGAATATTCGAAGGTCACTGTGTCACCCACTGAAAGCAAAATGGAATGCTGCATTTACAAAGCTACAGTGTTAAAAGGTAGAAATGCAGGCTACCGTACGTACGACAGAAGCATTTCGTTGCGTACGTGGCAGCGTGGATCTTTGGACTCTAGTGAGTCCATCTTTTGTGCTGCCATCTGATGGCCCATCCATCACCAACGTAATGCAGCTGATATCATCGCAGTACTCCAAGTCGTATGCGGGGCTTGTGGAATTGGGAAAGTGAGATACGATCGCCACCACCTTCGTGTTTCCCGGCCTGGCATAATCCGGCTATAAGTAAGCAACACGTTCATTTCAACTGCCACTGTCACTCACATCATAGCATGCACCGACTTATAGCCTGGCGCTCACAGTTATTCGCTTCTCCAGCTTCAAAAATGCTTCAGCGAACTGGGAGTTCCTTGAGCCCAGAGGTATCCTCGTTCTCCCCAGTCGCAAATACGCGTCTACGTCGAACTTAGCACCAGAAGCACCGCCAGCTATCGCATCGCTCAGTGAGATAAAATCTGCCTAAAACACATCTCCACACATCTCCAGGTACGTACCACACGGAAGCACGTTACTCGAACGATTCGTTCAGCTTAGTGGCCCATGTCACAGGGACACATTCAACTTACAGTAATCTGTAGTGGAGCACCAGAAGAGCCTGTTTTCCAACTGTTTGTCACATCGCCATATTGCCGCGTGATCTGTCGAACGCTCCCAGTGGTTGTTTGGACAGACCGTTTCCTTCTGCCAACGTCTGAATCCAGCTCCGTATCATTCAGACTTGTCCTATTGATGGTCGCTGGGACTGAAGTTATATCTATTGTTGGAGGAGCAGAAATATTCGCTGCCAGCAGCACGATTGGAATTGGATTGATATCCATTGATCGAAAGACTGAAATGAACATCTCGGATGGGACGGGCTAGCCTGAATGATGACCAACATAAAGATGATGTGTACATTACGGACATACAATACGTACATTACGGATGATGGAGCGCGTTCCTTTTATACGTACTAGTTTCTAAAGCAATGTCTTCCAGGGTTCCAAACGGCAGTTTCAAGCCAATGTGAATCTGGAATACTTCTCGACTTCGCAAGAGATCACCCAGGCCAATTTCCCAGCTGTCTAACACGACATCCTTGAGCCTCACTGTCACCGTCTCATTACGGTAGAACATCGTATCTGAAAGTTTCGAACGTTAGTAATAAACAATTATCTACCTTTATCAAACATATATAATTCTGCTTAGGGGAAGAATGGACGACTTAGTGTAAACGCACAGAGCATCCCTGGCAGATATTGGCCCCAATTTATTGGGTATTTGAAATATCCAATTAATTGGATATCCAATTAATTGGGTTTTACGAAACCATTACATTGGGTTTTACGGAACCATTTTATTGGATATCCAATTAATTGGGTTTTACGAAACCATTACATTGGGTTTTACGAAACCATTATAATGGATATTACGAATCGAATTGGATATTACGAATCGAATCGTAAAATCGATAATTTTACGAAACCATTGTAATGGGTTTTACGAATCCAATTAATTGGATTTATCCAATCTTTTGGATTCGTAAAACCCATTATAATGGTTTCGTAAAACCCAATGTAATGGTTTCGTAAAACCCAATTAATTGGATATCCAAATAATTGGATATTTCAAATACCCAATAAATTGGGGCCAATATCTGCCAGGGATGCTCTGTGCGTTTACACTAAGTCGTCCATTCTTCCCCTAAGCAGAATTATATATTTTTGCCTAGGTCGCTATGCGTCATTGCTTACACTGCATGTGACACGCGTTAGCTCACTCGTGTTCATGGTCGCGCGATGTTCACACAGAAAATATCTACTGAAGACACAGGTGACAGCTCTCCATCTGTACACATCGCCAGGAAACACACTGGACACGGCACAGAGTCGAGCATCAGATTCCACTGGTTCAGAAGGCGCCCAATCACGGAAGTGGCCAAGGAAGCCATCTTCAACATTTCCTGCTGACTCGTATGACCAGACGCCAGCCTCATCCTGTCGGAGTGACAACCAGGATTGAACGCTCAAGCCGTGAAGATAGCGACTAAACAGACGATGACCTACCTTCAGCATGCACATACACATAGTACATACACATAGTACATACATACATACATACATAGTACATACTATGCCGCGCATTACAAACAGTACACCGGTACTAAAATAGTGGCAGTACGAAGAGTTTGTACGAAATACAAATAGTTTTACTGAATCGCCTTCATGAATCCAACTTGTTGAAAACTGGTGGACACCTTGGGCAAAGAGCCGCCAAGTCTGGTGCAAAGATCTCTGGCGTCTCGCCAGTTGAGCGAGATGTTGGGGAAGTGGAAGCAAGAGTCGGCTGACATCATCGGTCGAACCCAGTCCCGATTTGTGCATTGACGAATGCCACACCTCTCACCGTCGTCGTATTCAGTGGGACAGTCGCATTTCGGCGGCACAACGGTGGAAATGCACACGCCGCCATGCAGGCATGGACGTGGAAGACAAGGCGCGTCTGAAAAGATTACTCTATGCTATCCATCCACCGCTAAAGAACGTATGTACTTACGTAGTAGTAAACAAAACACAGATGAGTCACTCACAGTTGACAGCAGAGGAATACTGAGCGTGAAATGTCAACGGAATGCTGGATCCAAGGAGAGCGGCGTCAGTCAATCGCAGGTGGAAGTCGATCGTGATTGACTCATTCAGAGGCATAAGCTGGTATATTTGAACACCGTGGCTGATTGGTTCACTCACATTCCTAGTAATTTCCCCCTTTTGTTCTCTCTGCTTTAGTATGCTTGGCCCCTCTTGTGTCAGTTGCTCCTCATCCTCTGGAAAACTGACGACTTGGATCTGCACAAGCAAAAAGGTATTTTTCGCCCAACCCGAACTCTGGTCCCCCAAAAAATTGCCTCGTCCCATTTTTGTGTGAGAGCATTAGATGATGATACCAATTTTAGAATATTGATCTCTCCGCTATTCCTAGGCTATTGTTAGATTAAGCTGTTTACTCCAGTGAGTTCATTGATTCACTGCGGTGGCAACTACGAAGGCGTGAGTGACTTGTTGCTATGCAGTTGCATGAAGCCTTTTGGAGCCTCCATAATAAAATATGAGTAAGCGCCGTTGCGCTGCTATTCAGGCCTAACCGAACACGTAGTGCCAGCTAGTCATCAGGCCTTTCCTTTTCTTTCCCGTTCTTTCATGCCATACTTTAGCAGTGAGGCAGTGATTTGATAAAGACAGAAAATGCTCGACGGAAGCAGTCTCAAGGTGAGTCACACCGACTGACACCTTGTTATTGACTGGCCAGAAAAATAGCATACGACACATGTTCACAAGAGGGTAGCAACCTGACACGTAATCTCACCGTGTGTAAAATAAGTGGCTCCTTGGATAACAAAGAATGTTGAAACTGCATGCTGAATTCGAGGTGAGAACCAGCTTCAACTTTGGGATCTTGTAAACCCGAAACAATCATGATCATATCAGGTCCAATAATTTCCAAGTTTAGTGGCGTAGGAGAATGAAGAAGGCTAAAGTCACTTCCGTAGAGTATGGCGGCAGAGATCCGCATCTTGTCGCCAACATGCACCATGTCAGGTAGAAGCCTCGTAGTCAGCGATAGGCTAAGCGCACAGCTGGGCCTGCAGTGTTGTGAAATGGGTTGAATGCCATCGTCCAAGTGATAACTACTGCGATTTAGCAGAAAATCCGTGGTTAAGGGCACCTGTGAGTTCGAACCGGGAACTATTAGTTTGCTAGACTTGACAAGTATTGGCGAGTCGGTTCCAAACAGTTTGGCAGCATCGTCGGTAAATTTAGGCAGGTCTATGAAAACCCTGAAGGGGAGACTGCGCGAGTCCATAGCTATGTTCACATCCAAAGTCTTGAGCGAATCAAGGCTAACCTGAAGAAGTGTTGGACTGTGGCCGCTGGATATATCGGACCGAATCGAGGAGTTTGAAAGTCGATGATCAATGTCTAGCCATATTCTAGCTGGCAGAAGCTTGAATCCAACTCGACGATATTGTAATGTGGCACTGTAATCCGTCTTTTGATTAATCGACGTTCGATTCCAGTACTTGAGCAGGACTATGACAAATTCTTCCGCGTGAACATTGGTGGACGTAACATCAAGCAGTTGCAGAACTGTTTCATACCGAAAACCGCTGAGCCAAGGATTCGGATCACGCTTCACGATGGTCAACGTCGTACAGTTGTAAAAGACGTCATTTTCAAAGGCGAACACAGCTTGTTTGGGTATCTCGTCAGACGTCACATTTCTGGCTGCATCAGAGGTGCAGTTAGGATTGCAAATCTGTGATGAAATTTGAGCCGTATATTCCAATCCCTCTGGAAAGTATATGAGGAACTCCAAGTATTCCATGTATTCTCGGGTTCGTAATCGCAAATCCACTGTCAAATTGTCACCAAAATATAGGACGCCTCTGTCGAGAGTCAGCGTAATATGCCCATACACTTTGCCCAACAAGAAGCACCTCCAGATCGCTATCACTGCCACCAACCGCATCATACTAGCACTAGTAGGTAAATTACATATTCGACGGTCTAATCTACGTACGCACATAATGCAGCTACCGTAATCCTCGCAAAATTACATCATGTCAGCAAAAAGTTGAAGCCAAAAAGTGTTTTCTTTTCGATTTGATGGAACACAGCTATGTTTCAAAGCGGTCGATGGGTGCACAATGGGGCTACTCGCCCCTTTTCGCTTTCCTTCTGCTTCGCTTGACGACGCGTCCGTAGCAACATAATAAAAGGGATCCGCTCATAATTGGCTCACGATAGCACAATTGATTCGCCATTCGCTACTCATGTGTGCAGGCACCGCACCACGCGGGTCAAATACCTCACTGCATGACACTGACATATTATCAATGGAGTATTTGAAATTGCGTTGATGCGTTCATCACCTACTTGAAATTCACGCTACCCAAAAAGTGCTTGACCATGACGTCACGGCCAATTCACCACATACTGTGTGTGTACATACGTACGTATATTTTGTGCCATGCCATGAGTGACTTCTTGAGAAGATCTACCGTATTTACCGGTAGATAACCCCCCCCCCCAATGCATAACCCCCCAATGCATACCCCCATATTGGCAAAACATAAAAAATGCCCAATGCATACCCCCCCCCCCCTATGCATACCCCCATATGTACTGTACAGTGCTTATAATCCTGCTTGGGGGTGTATTGTACGATAATAACCGTGTTTTGACCTCAATTATGCCCTAAAACCCGTGCTTTTGACCTAAAAAATATGCCTCTGCGCACCTCTCAAAAACATAAAAAATGCCCCATGCATAACCCCCCCAATGCATAACCCCCCCTATGCATACCCCCATATGGGACCTCTCAATTTTTGCATACCCCCATGGGGCTATGCACCGGTAAATACGGTACCTGAGCGACATCACCATTATTGCTCCATCATATGGTACCGATGGCGTTCTGTCAGCAAAAACGTTAGGTGTCAACTTCTTGGGGCTAAATTTAACGCGATTTGTGCGTTCGCTCGCTCGCTGCGGCTTAGCTTACGGAAACTTAACTCGATCTGAATGAAGCTTCTCCGGCGTGTAGAGTCGGTAGAGTCAACGAAATTGTAATTTGTTCTTTGTCATCCACATTCTACCTCTCCTCTGTCTGTGTCTGTGCTAACCGGAGAAGCGATCCATGATGGCAGGTGCAGCAGCAGCGGCGGCCAGTGAAGCGTGCAACAAGGCGACGACTATGACGCCCACAATTTCGCCAGCTCATAGCGGCAATGAGCCACCGCCTTGGCCTATTGCGAATGTTGAGGCTGGGCTGCTGGTGCGAAATGGCAGCAGTTCAGCAGGCTCGGGCGGCAGTTTCAGCAGCAGCGGAGAAGCTGGCGCGAGCATCCGCCCCAAAGATCGTCCACAAGTTGGATGGAAAAGAAGTAATGGCGGCGGTTGCAAACATAGTCAACTCCCAGACCCTGTGCATCCCACGTTGCTCATTCCTGAGCTGCTGAAGCAGTTTTATGAACTGGGCTGGGTCTCGGGGACTGGAGGAGGCATCAGTATCAAGCATCAGGACAAGATCTACGTGGCTCCATCTGGCGTACAGAAGGAACGGGTGGAAGGAGACGATCTCTTCGTCTTGTCTCTTACTGGTGACGTCGTTTCTGAACCCGATGCAACCAAGAAACTTCGACTCAGCCAGTGCACGCCACTCTTCATGAATGCGTACAGTTTGAGAGGTGACAGAGTGATAGTGACCAGTTTTAGACCTACGTAGTTCCACATTAGCCAACTGGAATTTGTATTGGAAGTAGTCATATTGCCAGGTGCTGGAGCCGTAATTCATTCTCACTCCAAATGGGCCAATCTGGTGACTGTACTGGCTGGCGAACATGAGAACGAGTTTCGAATCAGTCATCAGGAGATGATCAAGGGGATCAAAGATCAGGTCACAGGCACAAATCTCAGATATGATCAGACTCTGGTTGTTCCCATCATTCAGAACACTTGTTTCGAAAAGGATCTCAAGGTATACTGTGCTTGCTGCAATATGCTGGCAATGTTTGAGCTGACAGACGTCGTGTCTTTTCAGGATGCAATGGCTCTCGCTATGAGTGCCTATCCCAGTACTGGTGCTGTACTGGTGCGTAGACATGGAGTCTACGTCTGGGGTGACACCTGGGAAGAATCCAAGTCTATGTACGTACACAAGTTTAAGAAACGTTTTCTGTACCGATTGCATAGTACGTGAAGGGGGGGGTATTTTGAAAAATAAATTAATCCCCTTTAAAATTTTATTTTAGATATTATATATATATATAATTTTAAAAACTTTTGGTTTTTTTTTTTTTTTTTTTTTTTTTTTTGTCTTCATCTCCTTTCTTTTCGTTCCATTCGTCTTCCAATTTTCTTAGCCTATTATTTTTCCACCACGCTATATTTACTTACGCACAATTCGTGACAGATATATACCGCACAAAAATTTTATTTACACTTTACCCAGCTACTAAACACAAAAAATTAAACTTTTTTACCCTTTCATTTAAAAACTAATATAAACACATTTCTATAATTTTTCCACAAAAAAATAACACTAACAAAAAATTACAACTTACCAAAAATATAGCTTTAATCAAATTTTTAACAAAAATATAAAATTTTTACAAAAATAATATAACCTAAATTTTTTTAAAAAACTATATTATTATAAAAATAATTTTTTATTATAACATAAAACATTTTAAAACTAAATTTTAAAATAAACTAACTAATATCTTGGATAATAAAAAAGGCGGGATCATTTTTGCTGAATTTTTCCACTTTCAAGAGCTTTGTAGTCCCAATTGTAAACATAGAGAATTTTTGCGGTAGTACTAAAAGTTGTAGGCCTAACCCTTCTCTACTTCCTCTCAAAATTTTACCCCGTGCAGGGCATGTATTCGCGCCGTGGTATTCATATAACCGAATTTGCAACAGGTGCAAAATACGTAAATTTGAGCTTTCTGACGCTATATCTCGCTGTACAAGCGGCGGATTGGGCTCAAATTTGGTCCAGACATGGATCCCTATGGGATGTATGTGTATGCCATATTGTAGCCCTCTAAGCCCTGCGGTTGCTGAAATATGGCTAAAAACGTTGAAAAACGGCAAAATGCGACCTTCCAGCCTTTACCCATCAATATCTCGATGATGCCTGAACAAAATTTTTTTTCAAAATTCATCCACATATGCAGCTTTTGATGGGGAATCCGATAGGCATATTATCTCGATTTCCAAAACCCCATCCGCGTACACTACAGGCTACTCTCAATCCTTACAGAAAACGTTTCTTAATGGCTACTCTGTCTACTCTTTGCATACAGTGTACCTACAGTACCTATCTCTTCTTTATCAGCGGTACCTTACTGGTCTATTTTTTAGGAGCGAATGCTATGATTACTTGTTTGAAATGGCATGCGAATTGCGAAGACACAACGTATCGTGGGTGCTTGCATAGGGAAGAATACTTACATGCTTACATGTAAACAAAGCGTGATCGGAATGATTGAATGAATAAAAGAGGGAGACACGTACCGTGTACCGTAGGCATGTACCGTAGACTTCTCAAAGTTTTATAAGGGAGGGGACTTCTTGACGTCTGAGGCCTCGGCCTCGTTGCAGACACTATCTCCTCTCCTACTGTTAGGAGCTTGATCCATTGCTGATGCAATAAGTAAGAAACACCACTGGGACGTAAGAGGGCAAATTGGCCCCAAACAGTGGAGTTTCATGGCATTAGGGCAAAGTGATTTGATATTTTGAGGCCTGGCGTACTGATGTTGATGGGGGCACTGCTGGGTAGCCCGTCAAGTGCGGATGCTTCAGTAGTGCTCCCGGATGCATCATTGCGTCGGGCGTACGTATATCATGTATTGATTTATGCTTTGTTTTTGCAATATCTTGTGGTTACAGTAAATTTATTTCATCATCATCACACATAAGACACCTCTAAATATGACAGCCCATTGCTATCTCCTTGGACTAGATATAGCTGAAGAAGGTAATGAAAAGATATAAGTAGTGTATGAAGCTATATGGTCATGGTGGAGTGGAGAACAGACAAGATTGGGCATTCATAGGTACTATACGTATGTACGTACTGTATGTTCCGTATCGAATCAACTATCAGTCAACCAATGAATGTGTTTAGCGTCGTTGGTTATTTTGTTTGTTTGCTTACCTTGCATGCATGATATTCCCTGTACACTGTGCTTTAGCTAAGTTTTGTTATACTCATTTGATGCATCTGATCGGGCACAAGTGGCTTGTAGAGCGTTGCGTCCTGCTTTATGCGTTGAATTTTCAAAAATGATCGAAAGAGTTTGGATTTTTCCTGTTCTAGCCTTCATCTTCCTTCCTGGAAGCTTCTTTGTTTCGTAAGGTTACTTTTGTACTGTATGTGGTATGAAAGGTGGTACAGTAGTAAGTTTTGGCCTGTTATTTGTTAGTTAGTACGTAATTGTTCGTCATTTTTATGGATCTAGGTATGGGATTGCCGTTGCCAAGCATCACGTTGATGCCATCTGGCCGTTCATTAGTGACACGGGAACATTTGAACCGGAATCGTCTATCTTTGGGCAGTTGCTTAACATTGGAGCGGTGTTAGGTTTGATGAGATTTTCTCCAATTAGGCCTACCGTCGTACCGTGTATGTACGTACGACATCAAAGGGCTCTTGCGCAGACAACTGATATTTTCTAGTTGGTATCTGCATATATCTGAGGCATCGTCAGATTGTTGAATTCTACAAGAACGAATGCGACAGGAGTGACACATGTTGGCGTCATTGCAGCTTGGCCCTTATGTGGTTGGGCTTCACAGCAGCTCTGGGTATCAGTTTTGTGGCTAATTTTCAAGTGAGGCTACAACAGTGACCCCCTATTATGACAACAATTTGTGCTCCGGTGAAGCCTAACATTACTCTGCGGTTTTTTGGACACAGGAAACACGATTTCTGCTTATGCACCTTATTGGAGCTTTCCAAACATTCTGCTTGGGAATACTCTATGGATGGGGTCAAACGATCTACAGCTACATCATGCGCCCCCGAATGATTGGGCTGGCCATCCTTTGGATACGATTCTTCTTGGTTTTTTCTGCCACTTTCTGCTTCTGCTTCAGTAAGCAAGCAGCGCCATGACCATTATAATAAATCTGAGGACGCAATGCATATCGCATCTTAGTCCATCACTGTTGTAGTGTCAATATTCTAGTGATGGCCATTGGCGGTGTTTACAATACCTTCAGTCCAAACAATAGCACAAACGTCACCCATGCAATGACAACAACCCCACTTCCGCTAAGATTGTGGACTGGTGTTCATATTAGCAGAAATAACCCTGTGCGTATGATATTATGTGTATGAATATAAGTTTTCACCCATACGTAAAACTAGTACGTAATACCGTATTTACCGGTAGATAACCCCCCAATGCATAACCCCCCCAATGCATACCCCCATATTGGCAAAACATAAAAAATGCCCAATGCATAACCCCCCCCCCTATGCATACCCCCATATGTACTGTACAGTACCTGAACCTACCTATGTAAGCTGGTCATATAGTACCCATAGCCACTCCCACACCAAGCTAAGATGCCTATAAGCCTGCTTGGGGGTGTATTGTACAAGAATAACCGTGTTTTGACCTCAATTATGCCCTAAAACACGTGATTTTGACCTAAAAAATATGCCTCTGCGCACCTCTCAAAAACATAAAAAATGCCCCATGCATAACCCCCCAACCCACCCCCCCCCCATCCTACCCCCATATGGGACCTCTCAATTTTTGCATACCCCCATGGGGCTATGCACCGGTAAATACGGTACGGTACTTTTCTACTAGGATTGGGACCAACACCTCGCTGCCACATTGAGTGAATGGGCAATGGCCATTACATTCATGATCTACCTACTCACATTCGCATTCGAATTGCGACATGCTGAACTGATACCAGCTAAGCTGCTCATCACTGCAAAAATGAAAAACCGCGCTAACAAGGCTTAGCCTTTTACCGTCTCAATGGCAAATGGCATCACCAGATAAAACTGACCTCAACAATGTCACTTTGTGCTCATGCATATGAAACATTGCGATTGCGCCACTCATGTGCAAAGCAGTGATTGATTACCCCTCAAAGAAATATACGTACGTAACCAAAAGCAGGTCGATAACAAACATTTTTTGGTATGTTCATTAGGTCACACGGAAAAATATTCTTACGGCTTGTTTTCCTGATCAGCAGTGTCATAATAGCGTTGCTTCATCGCTCGATACTTCTTCAGTTTGTACAACGCCTCCACTTCCCTCATCATGTAGCGACCTTTGGCAATGGCAATTCTAATTCTCTCCGGATCAGCAAGATCCTTGTTCTTCATGAATGCCTCCTTGACTTTGTCCCGATAAAACTTATAGCCCAGTGGATAATCCCGACCCAAGTAGAGCATCTTCACAAAAGCTAACTTTCAAACACCAGAGTAGTTGAACACATCGCCGTCCAAGCAACATGCTCATTAAAACTTCACCCTCACCTCTTTGTACAGTTGAATGACTTTCTGTCTCTGAGACATAATCCATCCCCAGCGAATCAGCGCAACTGAAACTCAAGTTGATGCTCAAGTGACGATTAGATAGCAACCTGAACCTGCAGCATGTGTGATAGCTTAGCTAAGTACGTACAGCGAGCCAGTAATGCATGCTATGTGCGCAATGTTTGAGTATACCAAGCATTCAATGACCGCAATGTATACGTCTTCTGCGAATAACAGATATGCCCCAGTACACCTGATATAGCCAAAAAGTGTGCATAAATTTTATCGTTCAAATTTTGCATGACCAAGTGACAGAAACAAACGATGAAAAATCTAAAACACAATCTCGAGAAGCACATTTGCATGTCGTTCTGATGAGACACTACAAACTACAACACATATTAGGACGTACGTACGCGTACCACATTTTACCCTATTATATTGTAGTCCGTTGTTTGCAACAAGGTAGCAGGTGTCCAAAATCGGCCTTGCGAAAAATAATAAATCTGTTTGACGCGTTTTGCTACTCCCGCACTACTACAAAAATGCAAGTTTGCAAAAGAATTGAGCCATTTGGAACACGAAAGAATTGAGCCATTTGGAACACCGTGTTCCAAATGGCTCAATTCTTTTTCACCCGCTACCTGGTAGCTAACGGAACGGGATGTCTACCACGCGCAAGCACTACCATTATCAGTCATTATCCTACTTTCTTCACGTGGTGTGTGGCAGCCCAACAGGATTATGTCCGGATCCTCTAATCCTTGCTTGAGAGCTTCAAGGAATCGCAGGGCAGACATGTCATTGATGACACGGTTGTCAAAACACAAAGATACCGTCATTCTAAAACATTCCTTGACTTGGGTTTTCAGGTCAATACGAATACAAGAGCATGACATACCCACAATAATGCAGAGTCAATCATTTCGTATGCGTCGATTGCCTGTGCATACCTATGTTCAGCTTTCTGGTCAGCAGATAAGGCGTTCGATGTTCCTCCGACGGCTAAAATAGCCGATTGTGGAGGATTGATAATGGCTGTGAATTCGCTGATACCGAACATTCCGAGATTCGAAATTCTAAAGCACAAACAGGTCACAACTTCACTTCGTACATACCTTCTGTACATTTGCACGCACAAAATGCACATCGTTCATGCACAACATCCCAACTAACTAACGTGAAGCTGCCGCCCATGAACTCGCTCGGTTGAAGTTTGTTGGCTTTTGCCTTTTGGACGAGTTGGCGCATACGCTGTGCCACCTCCGTCAAACCCAGAGTGTCCACTGAGAATAGGATGGGTGTAATCAGGCCAGACTCAGTGGCAACAGCTACCGAGATATCGCACGTGGACAACAGACGCACACCGCCGCCATCCTCTCGCCACTGCGCATTCACCTCTGGCACTGTCTAGAAACAACAGGTAGGCCTACCCACATTACATAGCCTGGGTACATGCGCACTTAGAGACGCAGACTGGCGTGTAATATACATCCTTACGTATGTACCCTTAAGGCGAAAGCCGCCGCTTTGATCACAAAATCGTTCACCGAAACCACAACACCCTCATCTGAAACAATGCAGCGTACTCTGTGCATGTACCAGTACCCCGTGCCGTATGTACGTACGCACAACTCTTGCAAGCATGATTTGCGTTACCATTTTTGCGTACAGTTACTTGTTCGTACACACGTTTCTGTACAGTACAGTTTCAAGCGGTAGTCGACAGATGAACATACATACCATACTTTTCAGTTCTTTCCTCAGTCTCAGCACCTCATCCATTCTGACACTCGCCATCGCATAAGCATGAGGTATTGAGCTCTGCAACACAAAAAAACACATAGCCTCTATCTATCAACACTGTACGTAAACTTGACTCTATCTCAGTCAAACGCAACCTTCGACTGGGTAAGCCGTTTGGCAATGGTTTTTCTCATGTTGGTCAGTCCAATGTCAGTATAGGCGGCTGTAGTTGGCTGTGACAGTGGCGGTGGGGAAGCAGTTTTCTGTGCATCAGTTGGCGCTTCTATTTTGACACGGACCGGAGTGAGCTTTTCCACTTGAATATACTTCAGCACATCACTAAAAATGAACATTTTCATGGAGGTACTACTACTTTGGTAATGGTTCTTGTTAGCTGCATTATACAAACCGTAAAAGCAGCTAGAGTATTCTACTACCAAATTAGACAAAAGTAGCCTTCATGTTTCCCCGTGTTGTAGGTACTTAGTTACGTTGGTGCGTGGTAGGTCACCTTTTCAACAAAATGCCATGTGGTCCAGTGGCTGTAATTTTTGATGAATCAAGTCGATACTGCTCTAGTAGATTCTTGACTGCTGGACCCAGCCTGAATACACACACAGAATCATGCAAAACTTTTCGTGCGAACTACCATTACACACACGCAATGAATGTGTACATTGCAGAGGCTCTGCTGATGTGACTGGAAGATGCAACAGGGCCAGCACTGAACGCTGTCCGCTGCTTGGAATGAGCTGCTACTTCCTTCCAGTCCTCCCCTGCCTCCGCCACCACTGCAATCAAGGCTCCAATGGAAATATCCGCAGTTCCGTCAGGAAGCAAAATCTTGGCCAGAGTTCCCTCTTCATCAACCTCCATCTCCATCACAGATTTGTCAGTCTCCACCTCACACAACACATCGCCAACAGACACCGCTTCTCCTTCGCTCTTTCGCCACTTCACCAGGCGTCCAGCACTCATGGTCGGCGACATTGCAGGCAGCTTCACCTCTATCGCTGCACAAGCACACACACCCTTGACGCTGATGTACAGCATGCACACAGTAGTGGTATGATCACATACGTATGACAGACATACAAGGCGAGCACAGACCAAGAGGGGATGGCGCTGATCGAAAAGCGATGCCGCGCTCAGAATAGCGATTTATGTCCGACCTTTCTACGTCCAAAACAGCACAGACAGCCTCAGACTCTTCGGACGTATCTGTACGACGCTAATCTGAACGCGGCATCAGGTTATGTACGTACGTACTTACCTGCGTTATAGTGCACACGCACACGCACCTACCGTTCCAGGAAGCAGACGCATGAATATGTCGAAGAAGAGCAGCCGACAGGGTGTCCACGCCGCTGAGATTCCTCCAAATGTATGTGAGGCATCGGCACATGATCATGGTGAAGCAGACAGGAAACCCGCGACCTTCTCAAACTCAACCGGAAAGTGTTCGCTGCTTGACTTTGTCTCGGATGGGCGGAGTGCCAAACGCGCCGGTATTAACTAATACGCAACCAAAACAACCAACAACCAAAACAACCAACGTTGACTTCCTAAAAAATAGCTCCGCCTAAATAACACACTAGTTGCGCGTGTGAAGAACCATGATCAATCAATCAATATACCCTTATCGAAATTGTGGGGTAGCGTGGGGACAATTGGTCCAATACATGCAGTAATGTTTGCATCCAACAAAAGTCTAGAGTGACCGAAAAAATGGAAACCTTCCAATGTCATAGGCGTTCAAACAAAATAGCATGAATTCGCATGGAAAATATGGATTTCAATTCCAGGTGTTGAAAGTTACTGGGCACTGAGAGCTGGGTGGTGAATGGCAATATATGTCTTGCGCAGGTGCTTGGGCAGACTTCAGTTCAGGCTAGGCTTAGGCTTAGGGCTTAGGTATTGGATTCAGAGGGGTAGACCTCAGCCTCAGCCTTAGCCTGTCTGTCCATGTGCCTGTGCAAAGTAGATATTACCATGCACCCCGCATCCACTATGCACCGCCTGCACCCCCAAATTACCCCGCACTACCCTATTGCAAACGCTGACTCAAATACTATGATGCTACCCGGCCCATTTGTTGCTTCGACAATGTCTGTTGCGCCACTTTGTTTGTATGTGCTATTTAGGCAGATCCTATTTTCAAGAAGTCCACGTTGGGTGCGATTTGGGTGTTTTGGTTGTTGGTTGTTTTGGTTGCGTATTAGTTATTACCAACGCGCCGACAGCGGAAGTTCGTGAGTGGAGCAGAAAGCTAGATTCAGCGCTAGTTGGCTTTTGGGCAAGGAGCTGTTTGGTTTCTTGGATTGGGTTCGTTCAGAAATAATTACAAATCGGTGGTACAGACGGCATCGGCACGAAAAACCGCCAAAAAGTAAAGTATGATACAAATTATACACCAAAAATGCATTTTCGCGCAATTCGGCAACGGCAGGCAAGCGTAGGAAGTGCCACACCGTGGAAGTGCTCCGATTTGCCATCGCCGATTCGCGAAGGTGCTACAATTCTGAACACGGCATCAGGTCAGGATGGAAGAGGGGAGGCAGAAGCGGAAGATGGCAGACAGCGACCTCCAAGATGACGATGGTGTGATCAATCTTGTGGATGGAAGCGACGAGGAGGAGGAAGTCAGGGCCGGTGCTTCCAAGCAAAAGAGTTTCTGTCCCGTTCCCGCTCCGAAACGCAAAATGATGGAGAAAGAAGGCAGCAGCGACTCCGGAAAAAAGGAGGAGGAGGAGGAGGAAGAAGGAAAGACGCGGTGGAAACCTTCTACGTACAAAGACGGCTACTGGATAATGCAGGAAGGACAAAAACCGAAAGACAAGAACGATACGCAGACTTATGGGAAGTGGCTGCTGTTTGTGGCTGTGTCACAGGTGGATGAAGTGTGGGAGGTGGTGAGAGCTGCAGTGGAGAAAGGCGACTTGGGTGCGACTAGTGCTAAAGTGGCCACTGCCATGGATAATCCGTACGCCACTGCCAAAAGCAATCGAGTCATATGCGTCTATACTACGAAGAGCACCATGGATGACGTGGGCCTTCGCCTGTTCCCTGTGGTTCGCCCGCATATGCCTAACGTGGATATCATTCGATATAAGACAGATCAGGCGACCTTGCAAGGTCAGTATCACGCATTGGGTGCGAAAAAAACCACTTGCCGTTCTATCAAATGGAATGGAGGCGACATGACACTCGGAAACTGATGTGTGATGATGTGCCGAATGTTATGGACTAAAGTTTGTTATGACGATTGTACAGTTGTACGTACGTAGTGAACTACCAAACCAGTGGAGAAGTGCTCCTAAGGAGCACGAAGGAAGTGAGCGAGAGGCTCACTAGCCTGCAGATGCTTATGGGGTTGACGGCGCAGAAACCAGAAGGTTCCAACCGCCCATCGCTGCCGAAACTTGCTACCCCTCCGAGTTGACAGCCTCTCGCACAATCTGCTGCTGTCTGACTGGTGCGGGCATACTTTTGCCCATTCCCAATCATGGCAAACAAAACTCTTCAATGACCTTTGTTGCCTCTCGCCTGCTTCTGTATGCCTGATCCATGCAGCATTATGAATAAGTATGTGCATATGTATTGTACGGATGTTTGTTCTTTCTCGCATGTGCATTCGCATGTAGTACAGTACATACGTACCCATTCAATAATGGCCTCCAATGTGACCAGCCGTTTCACACGTTTCTTGCCAAATAGAAGGCGAGAGGTCCACCAGGGTTCGATCTTCTCGATTCAAAATATCGGCTTTGGAATCAAGTTTCAGCTGAAGTTATCACTTGCTGTTGTTCAGGATAAACAGCTATAAGCTATAAGCTATAAGACATGAAATCTTTACAGGTATGTATGTATGTTCTGCTCTTGAGGAAACATCACATTTTTTTGTCTTTGAACTAATGCTCAAGGTTTTTTGTTGCATCATATTATGTACCAGCATGTACATGTTTACATACATATATTACCTAGTTAAGATGACCAAATATTATGGTTTGGATCCAGCGTTTTGCATGTGATCAGGCATACAGAAGCAGGCGAGAGGCAACAAAGGTCATTGAAGAGTTTTGTTTGCCATGATTGGGAATGGGCAAAAGTATGCCCGCACCAGTCAGACAGCAGCAGATTGTGCGAGAGGCTGTCAACTCGGAGGGGTAGCAAGTTTCGGCAGCGATGGGCGGTTGGAACCTTCTGGTTTCTGCGCCGTCAACCCCATAAGCATCTGCAGGCTAGTGAGCCTCTCGCTCACTTCCTTCGTGCTCCTTAGGAGCACTTCTCCACTGGTTCCTGCCACGTCTACTCGATATGTGAGAAGCATATAGGATACCGTATTTACCTGTGCATAGCCCCCCTATGCATAGCCCCCCCATATGCATAGCCCCATATTGGCAAAACATAAAAAATGCCCTATGCATAGCCCCCCCCCCCCTACTCCTATGCATAGCCCCATATAACCGTACTGAATACCCATACCTAAGATGCGCCCTACGCAATTCATTTATGCGCATGCATGCGCAGGAAAAAGGAGCCCCAAGACAAAGCGCCCGCCTGAGGAACTGTGCGCATAAAAGTCGACCAGCACTTCAAAAATGCGCATGCATGTGCATCTATGTACTGGAGCTCCTTTTTTCCATGCGCATGCATGCGCATAAATGAATGGAGTAGGCAGGCATATGGAGTATCGGTTAAGCCTGCTTGGGGGTGTATTGTGCTAGAATAACCCTGTTTTGACCTCAATTATGCCCTAAAACACGTGCTTTTGACCTAAAAAATATGCCTCTGCGCACCTCTCAAAAACATAAAAAATGCCCTATGCATATCCCCCCCCCCCTATGCATAGCCCCATATAGGTAAATACGGTACAAGCATGTCAAAATTGTTCCCAATCGATACATTTTGTTTTAACACATGCATACAAATCTTTTAAAAACTGAGCTTGAGTTGACGAGATGTGCTAACGGACCTCAAGATACATTATAAACATAAATTAGGGGATATACCTACATGGGACATTTCTATGTTTTTGAGAGGAATTGAGCCTTATGTGAATGTGCATTACAAATGCATACAAATCTTTGAAAAACCGAGCTCGAGTTGACGAGATGTGCTAGTGGAACCTCGACATACATAATACACTACATGGAACATTTTTTATGTTTTTGAGAGGAGATTGAGTATGTGAATGTGCATAACACATGAAATGCAATTCTTTAAAAACAAACTGAGCTCAAGTTGACGAGATGCGCTAGTGGAACTTCGAGATACATTATAAATTACACAGGATGTTTCTTTGTTTTTGAGTGGAATTGAGCCTATGTGAATTTAATTAGACTATGTGAATCAGGTATGAGCGAGGAGTTGGTTAGTAAGAAATGCAAGACATAGGTAGACCTTGTCAAGATGAATTGAATGGTATATCACGTGACTACATTTAGCCAATTTTTGTTTTATTTTGTGCCTATGTGTATACATTAGAACTATGTGAATTAGGCATATTGGGTACAAGCATGTAGAAATTATTCCCAACTGATAGATCTTGCAAAGATGAATCGAATGGTATGTCACATGCCTACAAATCGCCAAACTGAAGAATATAACACCTTTTTGCGACTTTCATCAATGTGAATGCATTTTTTACTATGTGAATCAGGCATGAGCATGTCGCAGTGGGCAGCAATCGATAGATCTTTTGAAGACGAATCGAATGGTATCCCATATGCCTACATTTAGCTAATTTTTGTTTTCTTTTATAATTATGTAAATTATGTCAATAACTAAAAACTATGTGAATCAGGCATATTGGAAACGAGCATGTAGAAATTGTTTTCAATCGATAGATCTTGCATAGACGAATCTAATGGTATGTCACAAGCCTACAAGTCATCAACTTTGGAAAAATAGCACCTTTTTGCAACTTTCGTCTATGTGAATGCATTTTTTACTATGTGAATCAGGCATAAGCATGTCGCAGTGGCCAGCAATCGATAGCTCTTTTGAAGGCGAATCGAATGGTAATGCTATATGACTATATGTGGCCTCTACAGTGCGGCAGGCACTCAAATCAGCTGTCTGTCGCGTCCTTAAGTATTGCTAAAGCCAAACATAAAAACAGCCAACTTTGACAGCTCATAACTCGAGAACGAAAGCGAATTTTAAAAATCTAAAAAAAGTCTCATCGAGAGTAGAGTGAGATCTATCTTTTGGTATACCTACCACTCAGATCCGAAAAAAATCCAGGGAGGAGTATGCTGGCTAACTTTGTAACTATTTTTACCACAAAATCGCAATTTTAAGGGTGTCAGAGGCCTTAAACGCAAAAAGTGCTCGGACCACTTTGCCAAGATCTTTACATTTTCTGTCTTTTAAAAAAAAACCGAGCTCGATCCCTCGACTCGTTGAAAAGTTATGGAGGTCACAAGTTTTCAGTACATAAAAGCGTGACATCATTCAAAAATAGGTTTTTCGCCGTAGCGCCCTAACCAGGGGGCCTATCGAGCTGAAATTTTGCCTGCAGATACGTACCCATAGGGGGCATCTTCATGCAAAATTTCAGCTCAATCCGCCTGTTGGCTCCGGAGTTATGGGCAAATGTGTGTTTCCATTTCCGTCACTCCTATTTACACATGACTAAGTAAGGTGGGACGCGGCGGAGCTCGTTCGTGAGCCTCTCGAGGTTCCGCTATCGCGTCTACCTTGATTTCAAAATATACAAAAAGACCCCCCAAGCAAAAAACAAAAAAAAAGAAAAGAAGAAACACGAGAGAAAAAAGAACAGACACCAACCACAAAAAAAAACACACCACCCACCAAAAAACCAAAAAAAAAATCCATCTATAAACTCTCCAACACCCACACCCCCTTACCGGACGTATGTTTTGATGGGTGAGATGCTCTATAGTCTATACCGTATTTATCGGTGGGTGCACAGCCCCCCTCCCCTCAATGCGTAGCCCCCGGTATGCACAGCCCCATAGGACCTCTCGATTTTTTTTGGGGCTATGCATCGGTTAATACCGTAGTTGGTTCATTGAGAGAGCGCGAAGATTTTGGAAATTGCGAAAGGCTTTTCACGCAAAATAGCACAAATTTTATTGAAATATCCAAGCATTACGCGCGAAAGCATCTTCCAATCTGTAAAGTGTTCAGTGTCGGTCATCCTCTTTTGTTTTTAAGGTACACCATCTCAGGTCGTAGAACTGTGCAACTTGTGCGGCGATATGGTTCCCTCAAGCGAATTTCGGGCTCACGTTCTCGCGTACCATCTGCACGGGAACACGACGGCCAAGCACAGAAGAATGTCATCAATGGATAAGGAGCCGAAAGCTCGCAAATCCCTTTCCGCTTACTCTCCTATCAGGCAGACAGAAGAAGAAGGTGTCAAGCGTCGTCGGAATTGCAGCGGAGAGAAAGGACTCGCAGTTTCCACAGTTTTCTGCAAGACGTGTGCTGCCGGCTTTGACACGACAGAAGCGCTCGCGCTACATCAAGTATCCCAACTGTGCCATCCGGAACTGGCCACTCCCTGTCCCTTATGCAACGGCGTTTTTATGAACTGGCAGTTATTCGAGCATCTCCTACTGGGTCATTCCCCCTTAGCTCTGTTGGGCGGCTCGGGACAAGGCTTGGGCGTGCGAGGAGAGAATGTGCGAGCTGTGACGGCTTTGCTACTCTGCGGATTCAAAGGCTATTGTGCTCAGTGCGGCGTCTATTCCAACAACAACAGGAAGGCGCATCTGTGTGCGGAGACGGCGACGGAGCAGCCATTCTGCTGCACCTATTGTCCACTTGTTTTCCAGAAAGAGGCAGCGCGGCAGGCGCACGAATCCTTCTGTCACCACCCTGTGCGTCAAATACAGCAGTATTGGCGCAGAAAGTCCGGCTTATTTGTGGCCAAGGTGATGTCTTGCGACGGCTCGGCGAAGAATAGACAGGAACCGCAAAGAGAAAGGGAGGCGGGGGGTGCATGCGACATATGCGGCGCCCGGTTTAGCGCAGAGATGATGCTGATTCAGCACACAAGGCTGATGCACGATGCAGAATACAAAGGGAAGCGGGAAGTGGAGCGTCTGCTCAAACTCTGCAATACGCAGGTCGGGAGGGAGGGAGAGAAGAAGAGCTTGAGGATGCCGGCGCTTGCCGAGTTAGTGACTTTCGATGGACTGCTGCCGTTCATCTGCAAGGAATACGCAAATTACCCGTCTGAGCTGCCGCCTGAATGGCAGACGACAGTGTGGCGGGTGTTGTGCCAGGAAGAGAAGAAGCAGCTGAAACAGCAAGTTGCACCCGCGCCTATCACAGTCAAGCCTGCTCCTCCTCGTGTGAACCTGAACAGCGTGTCCAAGAGATATGTGAACTTTTTGGAAAGCACGAAGAGTGTTGCTGGCGCAGTGGGAAGTTTGGCTGGGCAGCCAATCAGCAACAGTGAGCAGGAGGAGGAAGTCGGCATCGGAGATGAGGAGGAAGTGGTGAGTTGTCAGCGCACCAGTCCTTTCGACGAACAGCTCCTTCACCAGTCCTTCATGCCCCAGTCCAGCTCTACTGCTAGGAAGAAGGGTGGTCAGTTGACAGGGCCGCAGTCTTCCCGCACAAAGAGTGGGCTGGAAAGTGGCTCGAAACCAGTTGGCCCACAGCGCTCCTTCCTGCCAATACCGCCATCACTAGAATTTCGTGAACACCCCGCGCCGGGAAGGATGACAGAGGCGTCGCGTCATCAGAATCCGCGGATAGGCCGCCACATGCCTGGGCCTAGGGTGGGCTCATCGGCACATCGAGCACCGTTTGCTGTCCGACCGCCTTCAGCACACGAGCAGCCACTTCCCGTGGTCAGGTACAGGCAACCAGCTGCAACAGCGGCTCGTCCAACACTTGTGGCACCACCAGCGTCTGCTACGCAAGTACCTGTGGTAGGGCTACAAGCACCGACAGGCTCCATGCCGCCATCGGCTCTACTGCTTCCTCTTTTGCCTCCGCTGCATCGTGCACCGCCTCCTGCTCCTAACCAGCCACTGTTCCGTGGAACTACTGCTTCTTCTATGGATCTGCATCAGTACGCTCAACCTCCGCCTATGCGCTCCATTGCACGCTCCATTGCGCCGGCCAAAGACAGTGCTTTTTTGGGCGCGCCGGCGACATCTGTATCGCATAGAGTGCAGCAGCAGCGTTCTGCTCCTTTTGCACAAGCGCGACCGCAAAGGCGCCCTTTTCTCTATCGCTACAGCGGCGTGACTGTCACACGACCGGAATCAACAGTGCAATCTGCACCGCCTGTTGCACATAGGTCCTTAGCGCCCCAGCAGTTGTATGTTCCGTGTGGTCCCGGTCCACGCTCAACTACAGCATCGGCGCCAACTGAAGATGGAGACACGTTGGCTGGACCAGCTACTGAAGACTGTGGTGGAAGGGTGCAGACAGCGCATAGGCAGCGTGTGCCGACAATACTCAGAAGCCCTGGTGGCAGCAGAGTGCGCATCGTACGACAGGACGGCGGCGTCTCAGCTGGGAACAGTAGTAGGCAGGAATCAGCTATGATGCGGAAGGTGCCTCAAATTACAGTGAAGAAGAAGCAATGGACTCTGCCGATGGAAGTGGACTTAACGGAGGAAGTTGATTGTACAATGATGGAGGACGATGTTAGGTCAACGGGAGTGCTGGATGTAGTAGTGAAGGCTGACGCGACGATGCAGCCGCAACCAGAGGAAATTCAGTTGGACTGATGTTTGTACTTGTATGTCTACTATATACAGTTCAAAAGGAGATGATGGAATGCAGAGAAGCGATAAACTTTGTTGCATGGCAGTTTTTACGAATGACTTCAACAATGTGACGCAATGTAGTTAAAGTCCACTTTTTCTGGTCATGTCCAACATTTTATAATTCCGGTTCTAGCGACCGTAGAGCAAAGCGGCCAAAAACCCCACGGCTAATTTTCAGCCGCATTGACAGTAAAAACCGCTTGCGTCTAGCTGCTCTTAGTGGCGAGATGTCGCCGATTTCCTTATGTAGTGAAATCGCCAAAATGGGCGTCGACCATTGGGCAAAGCTAAACATCGCAAACGCCCGAAAAATAAAAATGGTAGAAATATGCATACGTGATGAAGACGATAAGAATGCGCATCGGGCGTACAGGGTCGTGGTTTGCGTGGTTTAGCGCAGTCAAATGTCGACGCGACTTCAGTACATAAGGAATTTGGCCATATCTCGCCAATGAGAGCAGCTAGACGCAAGCGGTTTTTTATTGTCAATGCGGCTGAAAATTAGCCGTGGGGTTTTTGACCGCTGTGCTCTACGGTCGCTAGAACCGGAATTATGAAATGTGTGGGACATGACCAGAAAAAGTAAACTTTAGTTAGCAACAAGCAAGCAAGTCAAAATAGAGTACCTCTGTTCTTTTCGGTAGATGGCACAGTCACTTCACTTGCATATTTTTATGCTTTCTTTGCTGCTTCTTCAATGAACGTTCCTAGTTTCACATCCTTCATAGAGAGACCACTGCAATCATGAGTGGAAAGAGTAATGTTCACCTTGTTGTACACGTTGAACCACTCCGGATGGTGATCCATTTTCTCCGCCAGCAACGCCACTCTTGTCATGAACCCAAATGCCTCAAACAAAAGTAAATGGTGGATGGAGACGAATGTGTTAGCTCATTCATATCCCGCCCCGGACTAGTATGCGGATAGACACTACTATATGTAGTAGATGCGTAGACCCCCGATCACTGGGTTACCCCATGGCCATACATACGTACACAGTAGGTACTTTGCATAGTATAGACAGGAATGTATACTATTATTAGTGGGGGCGTGGGGGGAATAAAATAAACAGGTGAAGCAACCATCACAGCGACCAAGTAGGGTCGTACCTACGGAATCCATATTTGCGGATTCCACACCCATGGAAGTCAACTTCCACACCTACGGATTCCGTAGAAGATTTTGGACGGGATTGCGGATTCCACAGGTACGGAATCCGTAGTTGTGGAAATTGACTGCCAAGGGTGTGGAATCCGCAAATAGGGATTCCGTATATACGTCCCTCCTTGATCACTGTGTTGGTTTGCACGGAAACGCTTCACCTATATATTCCCCCACTAATAATAGTACACATTCCTGGTAGAGGTACCTGATTGAAATCCTTGAAGGTGAAGTCTTTGTGGATGGCGTCCCTGTCTTTGACCATGCCCCATCCAGCACTGGTCAGTGCAGCTAGCTCCCCTGAGCGTTGAGCATCCGTCAGTTTCACAGATTTTGCCTAATAGTAGCATTTGAGAATTCACAAATGTCCATAAGTACTGTAACAAGCATGTTGTGTTAGTTGGCAACCTATACCGTATTTACCGGTGCATATCCCGGGGCTGCAAATAGTTTCAATATGGTGCTATATACATAGGTATAACTAAGGGGGCTGGGCTATGCATTGGACATTTTTATGTTTTGCCTATGGATGGGGCTATGCAATTATGCATGGGTAAATACGGTATTGCAGGCTAATCTTCGCCATTATTACCTACCATTGTTCTGGAATGTATCGCGATCCGCGGAAACTTCCGAATGAGCACCAACGGCAACGGTAACGCCGTACTGAATTACGTAAACTCAACATACACAAGTCAGTCACACCATAGTGCAAAATAACGCATGAGGATAAATGAGGCGGTCACTTCCACCGCATTGTGCCATAAGACAGCCAAACAAGGATACGAGAAGATCTTTATTCAATAAAACAAAATATGCTCAGCTCGGGCACTTCATAAATCTGCACGTAAACAAAAGAGGCAAAAAACAATTGGAACAGCAGTATCAAAAACGAACAGCGAAGAAATACGTAAATCTTGATGATTCTCACCATCACGAAAAACAGCACGTATGTACGTATTTGTTCATTACACTAGCAAGAAACAATTTACGGCAGTCGTTTTAAAATGATGACAGAACAGTAGCTAAATGTCATTTAGCCACAGGTCACACACAACCATCTGTACACAGTCGCGGTAGTTGGTATTGAAATGGTACAACAGTTAAACTCTGCAAAGAATATTGGTCCTCGATACACAACTATCAAAAGTGGGTGTGTTGCTTATCACGAGATAGATCATTACGAGCGAGACAATATGCTTGGTAAAGAAGGAATACAATAGTTTACAGAGCACCCAACAACCGAGCACGACACTCCACACTAATTTTACTACATCAACACATACACATGGAACATAGAACACTAAATCTACTGAAGCTTACCAACGAAGTATTACAGTACCTTCCTTCGTCCACGCACAATACAACTGCAAAAATTTTGACTGGTTCCTGCATCAATAAACCAAACAACAGAAAAAAACTAAACATGATGGCCTGGAAAAAGTTACTGGACAATCAACTGTGATCTGTGGTCATATGATGATCAATCAAATGATCAAAACAAGATCCATGCGCCCGCCCTGATTATCAGGGCATGACGGAATACGTACAATAGTACAAACAAGCTTTCACAAAAAAACAACTGAAAAGTAAAGGTACACTCACGTACAATATGTACACATCATTTTAAAACAGCAAGCAGAACATCTACCCATCAACAAGCCATGCCTATCGTCCAATTCATGACCGTACGTTTTGTAAGTCGGGCAGTTTGTACGTTACATGACGTCGCAGAATGTGTGGAAGAAGCTAGAGGCTGTCGGGAAATAGACAACACACAAGCGCTTCAAGCAAGAAAGCAAACTAATACACGCGGGATGCGTGAAATTAAATTATGCGTCCGCTCGCAGATCTCGACCCATAGAGAGATGACCACGGATAAGAAAGAGAACGAGGAAACGTTATCGTGTCGGACGAAACAATTTCATACCGATAGAAAAGCTACCTAATAAAGGAGCCTAGTGAAATCAATTATTGCTGAAGTGAGACGATATGGAGTGACCATAGCAAATTTTGTACTTGACTGACACTACTATCACTACTGTACACACTATACGACACTGTTGGTGGATGGTGCTTTGACTGGATACGAAGAGTGGTAGTCGACAGCCTGATGAGGCGGCGGATACTGAGAAGGTGAGATTCTGGCAGGCTCCTTCACCAAATCCATCTCTGCATACGTCAGACCTTCCTGAGTTTTCCGGTTGTAAGTACTGTAAGCGATGCCGCTCTTCGACTGAAACAGCACACGCAATAATTCTTCGTGTATCATTCACCTACTGCTACTGCACCTACAAAACTTCACAAACAGCAGTTCATTCATACGGTGGTACGTACGTACGTATACTTAGGATTAAACTTGGGCCTGGTGAACGCATAGTTAGTAGAAGATTACGGCTGCCCGCTCCCCCTTTCTCATGCAGTCACACCACAGCACTTCACTCCACTAGTGTGTGAAAACACAACAATACGATACACTATGAAAACAGTGACAACCAACGTGAATGCAGAGAAAAACAGACACGGCTGTAAATTATAGATCTAAACGCATGCAGTAGCTCAGAACTGATACTGTACGGGTGTACATACACGATAGTCTAGAAACAAAATTTGTATGCTGTGATGTGGACAATTAGAGCAATATCAACTTCTGCCAATGTAAAGTTGTACCTAACATAAGTATCAGCTGATAAAGCTGAAATTACTCGTTAGGTATGACAAGCGCCTGTCGGGCATAGCTTTGCTGGGTTTCAATGAAAGCGCCACATCACATATAATGGAACGATTGATTTGCTGATGCATGAATGAATGGACAAGGCTTGTTGACGGTAGAAATTAACGCATATTATAGAGGAGTTCCATGGCATTTCAACCAATTTTCTGTACAAATTGCACTGACCATCTCCGATTTTTTTCAAATTTGGTACACAGGTAGGTCCTAGGGGGAAACCAAATCGTGCAAAATTTCAGCTTCCTGGGACCCCCCATTCTGGAGATATGCAGCCTCAAAGTTGGAATTTTGGCCCGGCCGGGGGCCATACGTGCTATCTTTGAGGGCTTGTAGCTCCATCAATATTCACAAAGTGATATAGACGTGCCTATATCATTTTGAAGCTAATTCCATGTAGAATCCAATAAAAGCATCAAAACATGTGGTCATGAGGCCAAAAATTTGAGTAAATCATCAATAAAAACTTTAAAACAAATTTACTCAAAAAACGGACCTTCGATTTTTTTTAAACTTTGAGAGGACCAAAAGCATACTGCTAACTTGTTGCATGCAAAAATTTGGGATGGGGTTCGCACTATTTCAGGAGTTATGGCCAGTTATGTGTGATTTTTCACTCGTAAATTACGAACTAAGTCAAACATTTCCGAGCAGACTTTGGCACACATGTTCAGAGCAGCAGTGCAGCACAACTCCACATTTACTATCTCAAAAGTAGCATACATATAGGCCCTCTTTCACCAGCATGGCCAGAACAAACAATCAGCATTGCTTGCTAGTGTTTCAACACCTAAAAGTTGTGCTTTTTCATCGGAATTGGAAAAATAACTAAGTCGACGAACTGCAGGCACATTTCAGCTCATTGGTTTTTGGTGATATCACAGAAAGCTCCTCATATTCCACTTCAAAACTAAATATGCATGGCCTCTGTTTACTGGCTACTCAGCAATGCATATTCACCATTGCAATCTGTTCTTTGTGCCCTACAAACATTGAGTTTTTTGATTTTTCTCTCGGAAATTTGTGTTACTGTACAATAAATTCTTCAAAAGACATGGTGGTGCTGTAAGCTCAACACTAGTTGCTCTCAGCGTGTATACACAGCTTTCTTATTCAACTAGGCATCTATTGGGCATTCACTCTTACCTCCTAATCATTTAGTTCAAAGAGTTCTACATATACAGTGTATGTATGCATAAAATACGTGATATGAAGGGGTTCAATAGAATAGACAGCAAGGGTGAACGCCAATAGTGCCAGTTGATAAGAAAGTGTGATAAAGTGAGAGCAACTAGTGTTGGGTTTACAGCACCATCATGTCTTTTGAAGAACCAGTGGCCCGTTACAGCTTCGCAGTAAAATCCCTTTGCAGATCTGGCAACCCTTTTGCAAATCTGGCAACCCTTTTGCAGATCAGGCAACCCTGTTGATTGTGATCTGTCTTCTCTCAACTTATTACGCATATGGCAACCATTTTGGGCAGGGCAGTTAGCAGAAAGTTGCATATCTGGCAACCCTATCGCAAAGTTGGCAACCCTATGGCAGATTTGGCAACCCTTTTTCTGCATAGATCTGACAACCATTTTGCAAAGCATCAGGTGAAAATGGCGCATGTGGCAACCCTTTTGCAGGTCTGGCAACCCTTTTGCGCATTTAGCAATCTGGCAACCCTTTTGCAGATCTGGCAACCCTTTAGCGCATCTCGCGTTTTAGTCTCGTGTGCACTTTCTGGCGTGACTTGCAAACGTTGGCTTGAAAACCTGCGTCGTTTGGTTTCTGCGGCATTTAGTACTAAATATTGATTATGATCGATTATTGGTGTCGGCTGATCAGTCAAATCGCAGGCCTCTCTGGCGTTGCGGGGCCATAAGCTCTCAAAGAGCCTGGATGGATGCTGTAGCTGAAATTGAGTGAGTTATGCTGAACTGCGCGCTTTTAGTACTAAATATCGATTATCGATCGATTATTGGTGTCGGCTATCAGATCAAATCGCAGGCCTCTCTGGCGTTCTCGGGCTAAGCTCTCGAAGAGCCCTGGTGTATGCTGTAGCTAAAAATAGGTGGTTATGCTGATCTGCGCGCTTTTAGTACTAAAATATGATTATTGTGTTATTGGTGATCGGCTGATCAGATCAAAAATCGCAGGCCTCTCTGGCGTTCTCGGGGCCATAAGCTCTCGAAAGAGCCCTGGATGGATGCTGTAGCTGCAAAATTGAGTGAGTTATGCTGAATCTGCGCGCTTTTAGTACTAAAATATCGATTATCGATCGATTATTGGTGATCTGCTGATCAGATCAAAAATCGAAGACCTTCTTGCCACCCTTGGGCTTATAAGCTTTCGAATGAGCCATTACTCGACGCTGTAGCTGCAAAACTGAGCGAGTCTATAGCATTGCACACACACAGACAGACAGACAGACACACATCAGCCCTATTTGTTAGTAGATTTATTGTCCAGTAACACAAAATTTCCAAGAGAAAAGACTCAATGTTTGTAGGGCACAAAGAACAGATTGCAATGGTGAATATGCATTGCTCAGTAGCCAAGTAAACAGGAGGCCATGCATTTGTTAGTTTTGAAGTGGAAAATGAGGAGCTTTACTGTGCTATCACCAAAAACGAATGAGCCAAAATGTGCCTGCAATTCGTCGGACTTAGTTATTTCCGAATTCCGATGAAAAAGTCACAACTTTTGAGGTGTTGAAACACTAGCAAGCAATGCTGATTGTTTGTTCTGGCCATGCTGGTGAAAGAGGGCCTATATGTATGCTACTTTTGAGATAGTAAATGTGGAGTTGTGCTGCACTGCTGCTCTGAACATGTGTGCCAAAGTCTGCTCGGAAATGTTTGACTTAGTTCGTAATTTACGAGTGAAAAATCACACATAACTGGCCATAACTCCTGAAATAGTGCGAACCCCATCCCAAATTTTGGCATGCAACAAGTTAGCAGTATGCTTCTGGTCCTCTCAAAGTTTAAAAAAAATCGAAGGTCCGTTTTTTTAGTAAATTTGTTTTGAAGTTGTTGTTGATGATTTACTCAAATTTTTGGCCTCATGACCACATGTTTTGATGCTTTTATTGGATTCTACATGGAATTAGCTTAAAAATGATATAGGCATGTCTATATCACTTTGTGAACATTGATGGAGCTACAAGCCCTCAAAGATAGCACGTATGGCCCCCGGCCGGGCCAAAATTCCAACTTTGAGGCTGCATATCTCCAGAATGGGGGGCCCCAGGAAGCTGAAATTTTGCACGATTTGGTTTCCCCCTAGGACCTACCTGTGTACCAAATTTGAAAAAAATCGGAGATGGTGCGTGTTTTGGCCTGGTTGAAATGCCATGGAAGGCCTCTATAGTATGTATGTACAAAGTAGTCTAATTGTAAATGTCAAAAAGCAAACAGAAAAAGAGAAATCAACAATGAAAAAACAGTGAACGGCCAATTCAGCTAAACAAGAGTAAAAGACATATACACTCTTCAAGCGACGACGGTGAGGACTGAGGACCTATTGCTTTGCTATACAGTAGAGATTATTTTCGGCTGATAATTAGTTGAGGTTGTAGCTGAATATGATTCCCAAGGCCTGTAGCTCTAAACAACACACTCCATAAACTGACCCGCTAATGCAAGAAGAGAAAGAATCGTGATTATCAAAAGAAGAGGCATGGTCAGACAGAAGTGGCCGTACAGGTGCCGAAAAAATATTGATGCACGTACGCTAATAAGTAGTACAAACTAAACTATATGCACACACATCAAAGAGGAAAACATAACCTTTTCACATCTAGCACTACATCTGTACAAAACAACAACTTGGGAAAAGCGCTTAACAAATTATCAGTGACCCGCAAATTCATCAGATTTCTCTCGTGACCATATTGCTGCTCGTGATTGGTTTGCAGTAGTTTTGACAACAAAAAAATATATTGAAGAAAAGATGGCACGCGTGCAGATACTACATAAAAAAGGGACCGTGCCGTCATTTGCCATCAGCATCCAAAATCAAAGAGTGGCATAGACATTAGACGGTACTGACTGGAAATTGGCGTCAAAGTCAAAAGCGGATAGTGGAGTAAAAACTATGCAAGAAACAATATACGTTCTCACGAAAATATAGGTACATACGCGCATAGTGAGTGCAGCAAAGCACAGCACAAAACCAACAGAAACACAGCGTTCTGTCCACAACGTACTAAACTGCAGGAGAAAGGGTGAAGCGTCGGCAGGAACATAATGGAGGGATGCAGGAGCAGGAGAAGCAGCTCAAAATACTATGCACTACCGCCAACAGCAGCGAGGGGAGGCAGCACATGACATAAAAGGGAAGGAAAGCTACAGGTGAGCTAGACAGCCACTTCCTTGCTGACAAAACCGCCCGGACTCTGCGCGAATGTTACCTCCGAGCCGTAGCCGTTCACCGGAGGAGGAGCGTCGTACTTGGCCGGACCCAACGGCTCTGAACGCACGTGATCCGGCGCCAAGCTGAAACAAAGAACACACGCAAATAATCACATCACAAGCCATCCATTTACAAGTCGCTCGCTCTCCACTGTGTGCGCAACTCATTCAACAGGATGCTGCCACCATGTTTCTGATCGTTAGCAGTGAGTTTGGCCAGTTTGAAACGCAAAGACAGATCCCTTCTCAATCCACCCCTCTCTTCTGGCGACTCTAATTGACCCCTCATTTCGGATTCCTATTCTCTGACTAATTTCACCCTCTCTTCCACATATGATACATTTCCAAAGTGAATCAATAGCCTACTCTTCTTTTCTCTGCCCGCCCACCCCATAGTGCTGGGTCAGACAGTGGACAAAGGAAACGACAACAGAAAGAAAATTGTCAGTCGGCTGACTGTCCCCTTCTTTCCTCCTCCCTCCATCGCCCTTTTGCCAGCTTCGCCGCATTGCATTCCTCCTTTCGTTATGCAAACAGGTACATAACTACATAGTGTACGTACGTACATCAGTATATACTACGTACGCACCGTGGTATATATGTGAATCAAGTGAGGAAGAAGGAGGAGGCAGCGACAGGAACGTCGCATCGCAGCGTTAGATACATTGTATATAAACTACTCGTAAACACACACACCTCATCCGTATCATACTATGCAATATGTACTACATAGACATACGTACGTACATACATACGATACGAAGGTGCGCTTTTATTCCCGCTTTGGCTTGGCTGGAGGGAGGCGCGATGTTTCGGGTGGGTGAGTCAGCAAAGGTGTTCTTGTCGCGGCAAGTTCCATTCCTCACCGTACCTACCTACGTACGTATGCACGTCCTCCGTTTGTGCTTCGACTCTTTTGTCAACACTCGGTCTTTTTTTCCCAAGGCCTGGCTGGCAGAGGAGAAGGACACAACAGCAGACGTCCATCTCTCTTCTCTTCCTCAGCCAGCGAATTTCCTCCTAGTGCGCGTAGTGTGCTAGAAAAGGTATCCCTCATAGACTGAGAACAAGGAGAGAAGGACGGCTACGACAGCCAATTTTGCCCAATCATCAAGGACGACCACTACATTGTCAGTCGCTTCCTCTCACCGGCGTGTATGTCTACGCACCCGCTTTCTGATCTAGACGCAACGCCTTTCAATGCCATTTCCGACTCTTTGTACCCACGCCGAATGTTCCCCGCAACGGCTAATCGTTAGCACTCGGCCTGCATCCTTCACGTCTGCATAATAACCCAAAAGTAGTGCCAAGTAACCTCTTACGGGTGACCATTATTATGTAGAACAGGCGCAAGGACCCCCTCTATTCTCACCCACTGCCCTCCATTCTGTCCACTACCGGTCACTCACAATGGCCAATAACCCCCTAGTTTCGTCAGAAAGTCAAAACAGACCACATACGGAACGAATTGTGGAATACAACGCAAATGTGTCCGTGTCATAGGTTGCGTTGCAAAACATACACTAAACGCAGAAATGTCTTCTGGCGTGTGAATGTGTGTGTACTCACTTGGAATGATATTTCTCCGCTGGAGGTAACTTTCCTGCAACAAAAGAAATATCTTCTTCAAACCTTGTCTTTTATGAACTGCCACGTGCACGCGCACCTCACTAACGTACTATACTGTCACAGTATACAGTACGTACTGTACTATATGTAGGTGTACAATCTATCACGATGGAGTGGGAGGTCTTACTGGCGAAGCAGCAGAGTCTCCTCCACCAGCAGAATGCCAAGAGCAGCAACAGCACCAGAATCAATATCCCCACCACCAGTCCAGCGATCCAACCGGCGTTCCCGCCGCCAGTATTCCACTGCTCACCTGCAACACACACACAGCGTACTCTACACATTCACTTGCACTCGCTCAGCAGCCTCATTGACATAATCGAACTTGAGATGCACAACGCTACCGCTTATCACGTTTATGTACAGTAGCCTCACAACGTTCATGCTATGACTCGGATCGGATGCCCACCACATACAATAGGTATGTACGTACTGTACGTAGGTATATATGCAAAGGTAAGCGACGCAGTGCTAAGCCATGCTTCAACGATCAATACGCGAGTTAAGCAGCGAAATTTTTATTTCGCTTTCGTCCCTCCCGTACCTACCTGCTCCTTCTATTATTATTCGTCCGAATGTGACACGAGCGCTTATAGTACGCACCGCGTTCCAAGCTTCAAACGCACATGATATTTAAAGTGCGTATCTATGTAAGGTATGTATGGTATGTACGTGCACCCCATATACGGGAACTGGATGGTATGTATGTACGTGCATCATACGAACAAGTGCAATACATGACACCGTGAATTGAATACCCACTCGCCTTCTGAGCGGTCGCTCGGCTCATTTAAAAGTCGGTACAGCACAACCAACCTGCTCCTGCTCATACATGCGTATTGCACATAACATAATGCAAACCCATAAAAGCGCAAAAGTCCCGTCACAACAAGGTAGCAAAGCAGTGAAGGCGAAGCCACGTCAGTAAACAGTGGGCCAACTGCCAGGCCCCCAACCATTACGCGAATTGCGCGGTTAATCCTTCAACTCACTCTGTGGAAAAAGGAAGGTCCACCAAATGGGCAACCAACCAATACAAATAAACCCCCCAGTAGCAAGGCAACAAAAGATGCATAGTACGTACAGCCGCAGCCGCATAAAAGATACAGCAGCAAACGGGGAGAAGAGAGCAGGTCTGCCGGAGGGATTACTGATTCAATTATCCCCCTCTTGGAGTAAAACCCCAGCAGATTTAGGCAATCATCAATCACCCCAAGCGCTGAACGAAAAAAGACGACACGTCCCAGCCTCATCACGCCGCTCCTACACGCATTGACCAATACGTATGTATGAACAGCTCAGGTGACAATTTTTCCATCATTGGACGAACGCTAGCATCTCTCAGTCGCGGGACGCATAAGAACATTGCCCGAGGTTGATTTCAGCAAGAAAACACAGCTCATCTGCTCCCCCTTTCCAACACACAGGGAAAAGAATATTAGTAATATTATTACTTACCAAGCATGTGCTCGACTGGAACAGGTATCGTCGTAGTTCCGTACTGGTTGCGTACGGTGAGCTGGTACGTTTTCCTTTCATCGTCCGTTGTTACTGGACTAATCACCAATCGCGCTGTGTAACAGTCCCCGAATGTATCATTCTACAATACAGTGAGCAAATAGCTAAACAATGAAATTGCTACTACACCAATAGTCTGGCTAGTAAGAGTTCGCCATGGCATTCAAGGCGCGTTACGTAGAATAGATGCACAAATGCGGATTTCTGTCCGTGCTTCGTGTACTCATGTTTAGCACAGTACGTGCAAACCACACAGGACGACTTGAGTCCCATAGCGAACTCACTCTGGCCAGACTATTCACATATGCAATAAGAGCAGTGCTTGGTCGCGAGGTGACCCCTCTGAACTAACCTTGCTTTTCAGTGCAATTTTTGATCAGTAATCGATGCGAAGGTCAGCGCGGAAAGAAACAAACGAGCAAGAAAGACGACCGCGCCGACCTTCGCATCAACTACCGATCAAAAGTTGCACTGAAAATCCAGGTTAATTCAGAGGGGTCACCTCGCGACCAAGCACTGGCTCTTATCCAAGACTGTCTCAACATATATTGTACTTCATCTCCTATTGCTATCAACACAGCACAGTACGCATACCCTTTCCGATCTCTCGGCGTTGAAATTTCCCTGGGAAGCGCCGATATTAACGCGACCTTCGTCGCTGATGGTCCAGTACAAATCACGAGGGATGTTTGGCTCCGGATCCGAACAGTACGGAACGTATACGTAGGCCGGACTGTCGCGATTGTTCTGCACCATGTACGGACGAGCATCCGATTTCATCGGAGGACCTGCACATCAACACAAACGAAAGTCACACATACATAAGCAGGCAACGTATGAAAGTACGGTACCGAGTACCAAAACTACATAACGGGGTTACAGCTACAAACGGGAAATGGCTGACGCAGTAAACAAAAGAGGAAATCATTGGCTCATTCGCACCAATTTATTGGTTTTTACGAGCATATAGATTGGTTTTTCTCAAAAATTGTGCCGTCTCACATCATCAACTTTTTTTCATACAAATTAATTGGGACCCAATACAAACGAAACCAATTGGTGTTTTCTCACAGTACATTTGTCAGCCAATCTTCCTCTAAAGCGTCATCATTGTATATTTTTGCTAGTACATTCGTGGGCATACCATAGACATCCATCTCCAGGCTTTCTCCAGGTGCGCTGTTGACTTTCGGTTCACAGAACTCACTGTTCTGCGCTATTGAATTGCAGGCGGAGCACCAATATCGTCCGGCCTCCGTGTACTCTCGCATATGCAATGTGCACGTGGACTGATACAGCTGGAAAACACCAATAATCTTCTACTGTACAATGTATGTTCGTATGCTTGCTCGATCATGCACAAGAAACACTTCAATCTTACGGGAGGCGGCGACACATTCTGATTGTTGTTGGTGCCGAACTGGGTACGAACTGCGGTGTTGGTGGCTATGCGGCCTCTGAACAGTTGCATGTCGGGCTCGCAGGACGCGTTGAGTACGCGAGTGCCCACCTGCTGCAGCCAGCGCACGCGAGGCACTGGATTCCCCGTCACCACGCACTGCAGAGCCACCGTGGTCTGCAGCTTCACGCGACTGCCCTGCGTAAAGATCCCTTGCTGCTGCAGCTGCGCAAAGTTGTTGGACACCACTCGCGGAGTGTCTAAAAACATCACACAAGCCTGCACGTACACGTAATCCATACAACAGTAAGTTCAGTAGTGAGTGGAGGGTACCCCATGGATCGAGACGGACGGGATCCGAGCTGCGTCCGTCCAGGAAGACTGCCGAGTCGCTGCGGGCAGTGCAGAGGATGGAGTCTCCGATCTGGTTGAAGTTGACGGTGATGGTCTCCCCGGTGCCCACCTGGGAGCCGCTCACCTCCCAGACGTAGCTGGTGACCGGCGGATTGGCGTCCACCCTGCAGCGCAGCGTCTTGCTGCCTCCGTTGCGCTGGATGTAGAAGCGCTTGCCCGCCTGCTGCTGCTGCTGCCCTGCGCTGCCGGGAGCTGCGGTGGTGAGCGGCAAGTTGCCCTGGTCGTCCGTGATCACCGGCTTGTCCATGTAGACGATGTTCATGCGGACGGCGGCCTGGCGCAGATTGTCGCGCGCCCCCGCGCCCTGGAAGCGCGCCTCGCACAGCAGCGTCTTCCCGTTCATGTGCTGGCTGACCGGGACGTCCTGCAGGAGGGCGGCGGGGAAGCCGGCGGCGGGGGTCAAGTCTCGTGCCGCCCCCCGCAGCGTGTTGTTGATGCCGGTGATGTTGCAGTCGGGGCAGGTGAAGCGCAGGTACTGGGCGCCCGGCGACGCCACGCAGTAGAGCTGCCGCCGCGACGTCGGCGCCACCCACGTCACCGACGACACGGACTCCGCCTGCTCCACGCGCAGCAGCAGCGACGTTATCTTCACCTCCTCGCCACCAAACTGACCTGCAACAACCAATGCACTCCACCAACGAAACATCGCATAGGAAGGAACAAGCCGGACTGACTCGAGTTTTCGTCCTGAGGGTGATCGCAAGGTGGACCCGAGTCAACACGAGCAGCAAGTTAACCCAGAAACGACGAACGTATTTCCTTTCTCTGTTATGAGAGCAACCTGCGTGAACTCGTAACTTCGATGTTTCGGCTGCATATGGCCCGTGGCCACCTTGCCACCACCCAGGTTAGTCGATACTCACTCCTCACCTAAGGCAAGTCCAATGAGGGCTAATGAGATTGAGATTAGAAGCGAAGTCTTGGCCATGTTTCACCCGATAGTCGAAGAATTATGACGAAGAAAGAATATTATAGTACAAAGGTAGCGGCCAACGAACTGGTAACTAAGCGTAAGCCGCTTATGGGAGCGTCCCTCTTGCTCTCCTTCTCACTGGCCAAACAACAAACACCACGTGATCGAAGAATTTTAAACTCGACGTAGAGTAGAATACGGAATGAATAGCAGGTGAATGCGAGCTGAGTGGCGTCGGCCCGATGCTTTTGCTCGCTCTCTTCAATGCTGTCGAACAAAAACCACTGCGGCTGACACCACACCCAATGTTCCACTCGTAATCGTAGTCAGATAACAAAAAGAACCAGTAGCCACCTGAAGCTGTGAAAGGTGCGTTGAACGAAGAGAGTGCTGCAAATTGCACGCAAACGCTGCCTCAGTAGTGGCGCTTTGTCTCGGCTCTTGTGTACGGTGTGGAAATTCCTCCAAAAACACAACAAACAGCAGGCGACACTCTCTTCACAACCAAACCACCCAGTGGCGTGTGTGTGCGTGCGAAGTATATCGCAGTACTGGTGCTTTAGTAAAATCGTCAGCAGTCTCTGCCGGCCTTTTTCTCACTATGCTGCATGCAACCCGGTTGCTGCTGCTTCGATTTCAATCAACCAACAACAGGCAGTTGTAGGTCGGCAACAGGCAGCCAGTTTGTTTTTTGCAGCAAATCACGTTGACACCAAGGAGCGATCGCGGCGCAGCAGGCAGAAGAAGGCAGCAGACGCACACGTGGTCGGGCGAGCGATTGGATTGGAAAACTTCCCAGATTATGTCGGCGAACGGGGAGAAAAAGTTCCGTCGCCGTCGTCGTTGGCCTTCCACTCGAATGCAGAAGGATGCGATGCGATGCGGTAGTGCAGTGAGTGAACAACGACGGGCGTCCAAAGATTCGGAGGAAATTTCGCTAATCAAATCCGACGACACCTCGAACTGGATCAATCGCTTCTTCCGTCAAATCGAATAATCCCCCAGCCAGTCGCGCTTTTTTTCTTGCCGGCAGGTCGAACCAACGAAGATGACGGTTGCACGAAAAGGGCAGTATGGTATGGTCTGAACTGATGACCGTTCCTTTATCTTCAAACCAACCGAACGAAAGGATCAGCGCAGCAAGAAAGATCTGCAGAGCTCTGAAACAGGCACACACTGTATGTAGTAGATACGCATGTATATGAGTAATAAAATAATATTCCACAAATTCAAACCACGCGCACGTACACGCTCAGTTTAGTTCAAGTACAATCGACGTGGCAAGGATCGTAGAAAATCTGCGAAAAGTGGCACCACAAATAATACACAGCAGCGGCTCGAAATATAATCAGGAGTGAGAGAAAATTCAGTTTCAAGGATATCAAGTTCTTGAAGAACCAACAGTGCTTCAATTTCAAGAGACGGTGCAAGTGCTCTTCAAGAATGCATGCGTCTATACATACGTACGTACATACAGTATATACACACACCTACTGTACTACACAAAACAAAGGTAAAATCAAACTGAGATTTCTGGGGAAAATGCAAAAGCCTATACAAAAGTCACCGTAGGGTACTCGAAACCTTCAATCTGCACATCGCTATACAATTTTCGGTTCCCAGTTTGCGCGGAAAAAGGGGCCGAAACAATCACTGCGACAACCTCGACCCCTGGGACTGGACGAAAACGGTCAGAGAACAATGGAGCAATGGGCGAAGAAAATCAGAGATTAGAGACGAGAGACCCATCCATCCCAAATGAATGAATCAAAAGGCCCAAGGTCAAAGAGGAAAGCGTCGAGTGCAGGTAGGTACGACCACGACGTACGCCCCTGAATACTTACGATCCCAACTTCGAGTCACCTACACTGCGCCCTCATATCTGCTTTCAGAACGACAGACAACCACAATCTTACCTGCCAACCCCCAACTATTCGTCAAATCGCAATATCCAACTGAGAGAAAGAAGCAAGAATCCACAAATGACCTGCCTTCAGAGGGAAAAATTATTGCGTTTTTTTAGGGATTTGGAACATTATCAAAGAATAAACCGAAAAGGCCACGCCTCCCATGCACGAAAATCATGGGCATCGCATCACTCACTCCATAGCCACCAGTACCTATTTTCATGCTCCCCAATACGCTTATCTGCTAAAACACGGAGCAATAGCATGGAAACAGACCGACAAATGCCCATCGATGGCGATCGGGGGGGGGGGGGCAACCATAACAAAACAGCGAAGTGGTGACCATTGCGCACGCAGATTCATCAACTAAACAATAAGCGCAAAATTGCCTAAAAATGCTGCCATCTTGAACGCAGCATACTTTATGCAAATCGCAGGTTCACAGACGTACAGTAGGTACGTACACACACATACGTATCTACGTACCAACACACCAATGCAATAGCCGCTATTTATGTCAAAACAACCGGCAGTTTTTCCAGAGAAGCTGGCTTCCCTAGCTGGTGCTGTCAGTCAACGACAGCAGAAACGGACCTTCTCTCGTTGTCTCGTTCTCTCTGCTTGCTTCCCTCGAATAAAGACAAACAAGGTCGGATGGGTCATTCAGTCAGTTTTGTGATGTGAGGAAGCACAGAAGGCAAACCCCAAAATGCGACAGACAGCAGGCTGGCGGATACCTTCAAAATATGGCAAGGATAGCTAACCAAAACGTAACGAGGCACTGTGGTGGAGCATCCATCGCCTATCCTGGACGTAAGTACCAGACAGCCCACACACATATTTCTAACGACAAGCATTCCGTAGCGCTTATTCGTCATCATGTCGTCGAGCACTCGCCACGCTCACCATGCGTAGTTCAAACAGCGCAATAAGGTGCAAGCGACATCCAAGCACCCATAAAAGATCGCCTAAGCACTCGCGGCACATAAAGACGAAGTACTACGCACAAACATACACCACAACGCCTATGCATACGCGTACCTGCACACATATCACAGCAAGGGTACACTGAACGTCAGCCCAGCAGTATTGTTATGTTGTACCCACGAGTGGTCATAAAAACAACATTTAGTCGAATTCTTGACCTACCGTTTGGTCCAAGTTGAACCTACCTACGGCCTACATGGCCCCATGTACCTACCTACGTCAATTTTAATCTTAATCCGACATTTCCGAGGACAGCAAACGCTCGCCACTAATAAACATCCCCAGGTCGCCGTCCGCGCACCGCCCTCCGTGACGCCGCCTTTCATATTATTCAAAGATACCAAGATCAGCAGAAAAAGCTCAAGGTTCAATATGTCTCATTTCTCTTTGCAGCGTAATTGAACTCATACTAAACCACCAACTCTCCACATGATTTCATTTGAACTTTTTCGCCGACGAGGCGCATGGGAACGAGAAAAGCAGTCTCACTTTCCACCAAGTAGCAAATAAAATCGCTCATTCTTCTTTGTGAAAAACCCGAACACTTTTTCGACATCGTGTCCAATGATGAAATGCTACACCAAGCGCATCACTTTGAGCGAGAGAATCGACGGAGATTCGAATGTGAGGAAAAAGGACGGCGAATGACAGAGGATTTACACACCGTTCCGCGCCACAGCCTCCACAGGTACATACTCAATACTACATACGCGCACATGTGCATATTCATTCGCAGGAGAGACATTCGCAGTTTGACCTTGGAAATTGAAAATCTCCATCCTTTTGCGCGGCGTATCTTTCGTGCTGGCTACACTCACAATCCCCGTTGTTGCAGTTCCTCCGCTCCTACTGTATGTGATGTACATGTAGTGTACGTACGTCGTGCATAAGTACAACTCCCACTCATCCGTCACCGCCTCCGTGTGTCCTGATTGGACACATGCCGACGCCGACTGCATGACACAGCACGTACGTACAGTACATACCTGCTGCACTTGACTCATCGACATCATACGCACGAACCGCAGGAGGAAGCGCGTCTCTTTCTCTTTCAAATTCTGTTACCAAGCTACATACAGCAGAGCAGAGCAGACTTCCCTGCTCCTCTCCGTTCCTTCTTCTTCCAATCCACAATCTCTCGCGATTCCATCAGGAGTATTAAGAGACTTTTCCAGGTCGTAACCCATGTATGTTGTCACCATGCCATGCAGCATGACAACGGGAAAACATTCAGGAGCGAAAACCAGTTTCGCCACATCCTCAGGTACGATGATCGACGTCCGATTTATCCCAAGCATCCATCGTCTGCTCACCGCGAAACTAACATACCAATGGCCGCAGCCATCATCACATCCATATCCCCACCTTTCTCCAACTTCGCACGCACCGGCCGGCCATCATGCCGATGGATGACGAACGCGCGAAAGACAGATCTCTCCTCCTTCCTCATCCCCCGCAGACAATCGAGATGATTCCATTTCTCGACTTCGTCACCATCCAAGCGAAGAAAAGAGGCGACCTGTCGCAAAGCTGCCACTTACGCATAACACTGCTGCGCGGTGAAAGAGCGCAATCAAAGTATCTATGACTCAACCAAACGAAAGATGATGAGATGGAAGACTTTCTGATTTTTCAGCCTTACAAAACTGAGTCTTGGCTCTTGCAGTCTTGCCTTACAAAACTAATTCACCGTACCGTACAGTACAGTATACTGGCCCGAACGCACACAATGCCTAAAATAACCCTTGCTGCACACCATACGAACTCCACCACGCACGACAGCTTAGTATTATACTGTATGTGTAGATGAAAACAAACATGAGAAAGAAAGAGGACGCCAGGACAGGCAGGAGACAGAACCAACCCCTCGGCAGCTTCCCATGAGCCTCATAAACAAGCGAAAATGACCCTTCAGTCACTCTCAATTATTTTCAATTAGAGGTAGGGGCGATAATTGAAAGAAACGCCTACAGCAGCTGCAATTACCCTACTCTTCTATGGGCGCGCGGACCGCAATTTGTCCCTCCGCCCACCCCACGCCAATATAGGAGAAGCAGAGCGGAAAGCCCGCGGCTTCCTCTTCATGACCTGGGCGACTCACCGTCGTTGTACATCGTCACAAAATAGAGACACACACACAACACAGAGCCTAAAGGAAAAGGTGGCGACCGGAAAACTGGCGCTTTTCACCGCTGGGCATAGGCGTAAATAAAATACACCCCGTCTCCCTCACTAATTGCATTACTGTAAACAGCTCAAGCTCACTCGCTCACCCCTGACAAACAAGCATGAGAAAAGGCGCGAGCAGACAGATTGCTGCTGGCTAACGAGATACAAATCGCACCGGAAGGAAGAGAAGAACCGACACAACAACAATGCCAAGCAGCAAGCAAAGAGCACAATAAAAGGCCCACCCCACGCCATATGCATCTATCAATGGGTACGAAAACGAAACCCATCTCATTGCGACGCGACACAGGTGATGATACAACATGTCAATGAGGAAGAAAGAAAATAAAATACCATTGAACGCTAACAGCAGAGCAAAACGCGCGGATTGAGCGCCTCCTTCGGGTTTACAACTTTTAGCTTTTGCTTCACTGTAAGTGTATTGTCGTATACTGTAAACATCTTCAATGCTGTTCGTTTGACAAATTAGCTATCTCCACCTAAAGTCCGTACAGCTTGTTCTGTTGCACTACTCAATATGCAGTACTGTATGTATTTCACATATCCGTACAATGTTGTGTGGTCTGCAGTACATTCCGCTGTTATGGGCTGGTGTGTTCTCTTTATTTCACCGTTTGTTGAATAAAGATATTGATTGATTGACTCATGTGTCATGAATAAAAACAAGCATTGCTTGCCACATTGAATCACGTTAGACACTTTCCAACTACTATCTATCGATAAAACAGCAAAATACGTATGCGTACACGTACTATACAATGGGGAGATAGCGGTATGCAACTTCACTATGTACCTAGCTTTTACGTAGAAGCGTGGAGAACAGAACAGAGCGCATGCCATCCAATCCACCATGCATTACAGCTCGGATACATGAAACAAGCGGAACCTTCAGTACACTCTACTGGTTTTAGCACCACGCGTGCGTACCTCGAACAAGTCAGAAGCTACTATTGCCTTCTTTAGCTCCAACGTCACCGATTCCCTGTTCAGTTCAAAAGCGTTCGATCGAAGCGAGCGTCCTGCGTCCGTCCACCGCATGGCATGAATATCACCATTCCCTTCTCTCCAGCCAGTCTCCACTCCACGCCCTGCTTCTCTCTCGCTGCTCTTGTTGCTGTGGAGCCCCGGCCCCGCCCCTGTCCTGCGTTTGCTCATTTTAGTTCGGTCAAGGACTCCTAAATACGTACTTTCCAGGTATCCATGTAGTGCGGTCTAGGAATCCTTGGTTTACTGACTAAACATGTACTCCTAGAGAGGCTTCTCTACATTGGACCTCTAAAGCAATGTGGTTCTGCTTATGGACTGCAAAATAATCTTGCTGTCTACCAAGCATGGTCGGTATCATGAATTCTGCCCCAAATAGGAAAAAGTCCCCCAACGAATTTTCTCCCAAAAATACGAATTGTTCCCCAAACATTTTTGCGAATTATCTCCCAAGCGAATAGACCCCCAAAAAATGCGAATTCTTCCCCATATTTTGGCAAATTCTTCCCCAAAAATATGAAAAGTCTCCCAAGCAAATTGTTCCCCAAATTATGCGAATAGTGTCCCAAACCAAATTGAACTTTCCCCAAAAAAATTTCACCAATTTTGTGAATTATCCCCCAAGCGAATAGACCCCCCAAATGTGACTGCTGTGCATACACTACCACCTGCGAATGAGTTTGTGGGTGATATTCACTTGGAATGGTGGTGCAGACAATGGACAGTGGACCTGGTTGGTGCATCCGTTCACCCTGTACAGGTTCAGCTGATCCCATTGCACAGACTCTGGTCATTATGAAATGCAGAAACAGCAGCAGGTCAGTGGGGCTCCTGCTGGTATTCCGCCTCCGGGATATGTGACGAGTCAGTCTGGGCCGACAGACTTCAATGCCAGCATGAGAGACCACATGGCACCAGTGCGCAGTCCTCCACCCCACCCAGCTGGTTTTCCCATGATGCCCCCTCACACAGCCCCACTTAGACCAATGAGATCAGCAGGGTAACAGAGGGCCCTCCACCTCCTCATCAATATCTGCCAAGAGGAACTTTGTTCAGAGTCTATGCAATGGGATCAGCTGGACCTGTATAAGGTGAACTGATGCACCAACCAGTCCACTGTCTGCACTGCCATTCCATTGCACTGTCAAATGCTAACGTCATGCTGAGACATACCCCCCTCCCCCCCCCCCCCTCCCCCTGTAGCGTGATGTCACGTTTCAGTATTGAATGTGGTACGTATGTATAATGGTAATGATATACATACTGTATGTAGGCCTACCTATATATGATGTACGGTCTATCTATGTGCAGCAGCAATAACGATGACAAAGAAGCAACAATCGAACTGACACACAGCAAAAAGTACCATCAATAAAGCACATGTATTGACATGTTAAAAAACCTCAGGGCAAGGGGCAAGCATTGCATTGATTGACGTTGCTTGGTTTGGTGCTGGAATTTCAATGTGGTGTCATGTTTGCCCCCTCCCCCCCACCACCAATGTCATGCTAACATCACACCAGCCAGACCCCCCCTCCCCCCTATTTCTGAGTGATGCACTTTATGAAGCTCCCCTAATTGATGCACTTGACTCTGACAAGTTCTCACATTACACGCCTAGTCTGAACACACTGAGAATAAGTGTGCTATACTCACAGCAGCGATCAGCCTACCAACCTAGGCAACCAACCAACCATCAAGTTAGAAAGCATATAAGCCTTTACGACGACTTATTTTAGGATGGATTTCAAACGAGTTTGTGTCCATGTTTTGTGACTGTTCTTTTGCTTATTGCCGTATACATGAGATGGCATGCTGGTGTATGTAGGCGAAGTTTTATTGGCACATATGATGAGAAAACACCAAGTGGGCCGTAGGGCTAACAAAGGTTGCATGTGCGATCACCAAAAAGTGAAGAATTCCTACTTATGACAGACTTTGGTCGCTGGCCTTCCATCCCCTTCAGTACACTGCTGGCTTATTCCTCCCCTTATACTAAATTATATATATTCCTGATAATACAACTCAAAGAGTGGAGGTCACCTAACCCAACGCATGCAAAACATACCGGTACATTTGCGTATTGGCCATACTTGTGTATAAAAAATATTTGCCGCGCGATATTTTTCCAGTCCATATGCAGGACCCACATTTCTTTAGAGGTCCTTGTCCTCAAGTAGTACGTACTCCTAGAGAGATTTCTCTAGGATTACATGGACTAGACGAAAGAGTATAAAAGTTTATAAAACCCGTTGGAATTCCGTAAGTGCTAAGTGCTAAGTACTGCGTAGACTTCTAAAAACGGGCACTTACTGAGGCGGACCGGTCACTTCGGCACTTACTGGCCCAAAGTAATACAGTATTGAGTGGTGCCTGACTGAGCGCTATAGGTGATATGGAATACTGAATAAGTGCTGCATAGAATACTGAAATCGGGCACTTACGGAGACGGACTGGTCGCTTTGGTACTTACTGGTTTAGGCTTAGGCTGAGGCTAGGCTTAGGATCAGGCTCAAGCTGAGGCTTAGGCCTCCCTCTCTGCATTCAATACCTAAGCCTAAGCCTAAGCCTAAGCCTCAGCCTAAGCCTAAGCCTCAGCCTAAGCCTAAGCAGTAAGTGCTGAAGTGACTGGTCCGTCTCAGTAAGTGCCCGATTTTAACTTTCTATGCAGCACTTGTTCAGAATTCCATGTCACCTAGCGCTCAGTAAGTGCTGAATTGACCGGTCCGCCTCAGTAAGTGCCCGTTTTTAGTAGTCTACGCAGCACTTAGCACTTGACTTAGCACTTACGGAAAGGGGGAGTTTGCAAATAACTTCCGCTTTATAGCAACAATTTATCCGTTACGTGGCAAAAATAATTACAAAATATACACAACATTTCAAAAAATACGACACCCCTTGCCCGCGGAAGTTATTTGCAAACTCTCCCATTCCAACGGGTAAGTATAAAACTCAAAATACGAAAACACGACAGACGAGCTACGAGCACACGACACGACCTGAAGACCACAGGACAGAACAACAAGAAAGAAGACAGAAAATGAGAAGTCAGTCGCGCTGGTAATGGTCAAAAGTACTTTCTTTTATATGTTGAATTGACGAAAAGCTCTATTTTGAAACACTGAACTGCAACTGAAGAATGGATAGTCTCGGTCAAGCGTATGGCGCTGGTATGGCAGGGGCAGCTGCCTTCGATCCCGTCAAGTTCATCAAGAATCCCACCGTTATCTTACGCATCGTTTCTTGGGTGAGAGAGACACGTTTCATTTTGCGGAGATGTTGCATAGGCATTTGAGATGCGCAATCATATCTGTTACTTTAGTCAGACAGTTTGCTGTGGAACTTGTGCTGCGCAGTTTCCATGTACTTTTGCAAAATGGATTACTTTGATGCGTTATTATTGCGAACTCACAATTCTATTTTCCGCCGGATGCCCTCGAACTGAGCGAGAAGTCCACAGTTATATTGGACTGTCGGTCTTGCACGTGCTAAACTAAACACTAAACCACGTGCTTCACCCACAAACTTGATCGAGCTTGGAATGCTTACATGCACCTCTTTAGCCCGTTGACACGATGGATGGGAAATCGAATGAGATGAATGCGGGAACAGAGATTATTACTATAGTACTTAGCGTCATGGCGCGTTCACCAGACGTCCGTACGGACGTACGTCCGACGTATCTACATACATGAACCATGTACTCCTAGATCGTCCGACGTATTTAGGAGTACACAATTCATGTATGTAGATACGTCGGACGTACGTCCGTACGGACGTCTGGTGAACGCGCCATCATGCCCGGTATTTGTCAAGAATGTATAAAGAATAAGGAGACGGTTCGCGCGATGTCTCGTGAGTCGCGTTGCATTTGCAACATTTTACATTTGGTTACGCCGCGAATAATGCTACTGCATGAATTGTCTTCTGTGCATGGGTACAATACTACAATGATGTATGTATTGTACATGTCTCATGCACACCTACTTAGTATTCATTGCTAGTACTTAGTGGTACTGTTCTTTGCCAAGCTCCCCCTGCTTTGGCGAAACTTGCACTTCATGATACACAGTAATGCTCAGCAGCCATCAGTGTATGAGTTTGAGGGGACATGGTATTGATTATAGTGCATGTGTGCCAGTTGTCATATGTGTCCTCTCAAGGACTGAGAATGACGAAGGGAAGGAGAAGGTACCTAACCTACCTACCTATAATGTCGGGTCGTCACATGACATACGAGTGTACTCTTCTCATATTTTGTACTGAATGGCAAATCACTTTTATATTCTTGCAGAAAAGCAGCGCAGGTGGCTGCCATCCATATACTTTACTCACTGCGCAAGCTTGAGGTGGCTATGATTATAATTATATATAACCATCCCATGGTCGCGTGCCTTTAAAGATTACATCGAAAGCACACCGGGGATTTTGAGATATTTTCCTTCGAGCATAGTAATATTATGGGAGAGAGACAACTTTTATCTTTGAGCGCTTTTATGCCGGAAATCCGAGGGGAAAGAAAGGGGCAGAGATAGCGAATGAAGCTGCGTTGCATCGATTGCTTCATTCAGGCCGAGGGGTCTCCCACTCCCTCCATCCTGGATATTCCTCAGCGACAGTGGGGCACTGAACATACATGCATAAACGCACAACGCCATGAAAGCTTATCCCCTGTTCCAACTTTAGTCTGACTGACTGAACGCTCGTAGCCGATATGTACACCCAATAGTACTTCAACATATACGTATTGTACATACGTGCGTTGCTTTACATGTGCACGCTTGTGAGTGTGAATGTCGCATGGACCCTGGAGGACCAATATTTTATTTGATAGATTCTATGTATGTACGTACATGCATACACATATGAACATGGACATACACTAAGATGATTTGTTTGTTCAAGTTCAGTTCGATCTGTGTTTCAGGTGTTTGCTATAGTGGTGTTTGCCTGCATCTCTTCCGGTGGTTGGTATGTTCGGAGTAAGGATGAGTCGGTGTGTTTGTTCGATGCGGACAGTGGAGCCTGTGGTTTCGGTACTGCCATTGGCGTTCTCGCCTTCCTCGCTTCAATGGTCTTCTTGGCAGTCGGTCAGTCTCGCGCATTTCATTTCACGTACATGTAGAAGATTGTCTTTGCTTGTGGTACGTTATGTTTGACTGTTTTATTTACTTGCAGACGCTTTCTTCGAGAATATTAGCTCCATACAAACGCGGAAACACGTTGTGATTGGTGATATGGCTTGCTCTGGTGAGTGACAAATGGCTACCTTAACACCTACCCCGAGGAAGCCGTCATTGTTGTCAACAACTTTTACTTTTGTTGTCAGATTGTTGTCGGATTTTGTATGGTTGTTGTCGGATCCGGCAACAACAGTACAAAATGTTTGTTGTCGGTTTGTTGTCGGATTTTGTACTGTTGTTGTCGGATACTACAACAACCATACAAAATCCGACAACAATCTGACAACAATCCGACAACAAAAGTAAAAGTTGTTGACAACAATGACGGCTTCCTCGGGGTAGGTGTTAAAGGTTGTGAACGTATGTACAGACACGCGTACCTTACGGTACATACGTAGCATGCAGTAGTAGTGGTTTCTTCAGGTTTCTTTACATTCATGTGGTTTGTGACCTTCTGTTACCTGACGAACAAGTGGACGACGTCGGGTATATCAGAGACGGATTACGATCGTAACCCTCCACAGGCTGCCATTGCATTCAGCTTCTTCTCTATCTTTACATGGGTACAACATTTGCTTTAATGCGTCTATCATTGCTCTCAGATGTACCGTGTATACCTATTTGTCGCATGGCTTCCACTACAGGCTGGTTTGACATTCTTCGCATGGCGGCGGTATCAGCAAGGTGCCATGAACGCCTTTGCTTCGTCCAATTACGAACAGGATTTCTCAGCCGCCGTCCCTCCGGGATATGGATACAACACTGATGGTAACGCCCCACAGTGCTTTCATATTGTATGTATGTACTGTATTACGTATGTGTATTATATGGGTACAGTGTAGTACGTACTGTACGTACATCAAACGCAGTATTATTTGGTAATCTTACTTGTGAAGTGGTAGTGTGCGGAAACCTTTTCTGTGGTAATTGGTTTTTCAGGTGCGGGTACTGAGTCGTATCAGGAGCCACCTTTCACAGCATCCAATGATGCAACCGGCGCACCTCAATACAGGCAACCGACGTACTGAATGAACTAAATCTATCACAAATGGCTGAGAACGCCCAAGAAGGTGCGAGTACTGGTAAGAAGCAGGAATCAGACAGCAACCACAGCAAACATTGTTTCTATCGTCCATTCACAACACTACAGAGTCGCTCTTTTGCGGCCACGCACGCTGCATGTGATCATGCAGTGCAGGACTAACTTCTGTAGTGTTACGTGTTTTTTGTGCACATGCTGGAGCTGCTATTATTGCTTATGTTTTTGTTGTCAAGTTCGTCCAGCAATTTGTCTCTAGCCTTTGCCGGCGCTGCGCAATTTCTTACATCTTTCGTACAATAGGAAAAAAATTCTTCGCAGCACAGACAATCCCCAACAACAACTCTTGCTGGACGAACAAGGTATGCTTTTGCAACTTTGTTGATTGTTATGGGATTGTTACGAAGCAACACGTGTAGTTTAGTTGAGTCACCGATGTGCAGATAGATGCTCTTGATTTTTATTTTTCTTTGGGACCGCTTTGTCATTTCTCATGTGCCACCAGTGGAGCTCTGTGTGAAAACTAAAATACAGTATTGTATGCATCGTAAAAATAAATTGGCCTACTTAGAAAATTTGATGATGCGAGAATTCGACTTCCAACATATCGGGCAGGGTACTATAGGATAAAAACCCGGCCATGGAAAAATCCGGTCGCCCGAGACGAAATTACTATATCAATCAATTCCTTGAACTTTCCTCTTTCAAATGAGCTGTTCATTATTCGCTGAAACAGCAAGTTCAAAGGAGCTTAGGTGGCCGAGTTTACCCCACAGTACCCTACTCGTAGGATTTTCGATTAGCGTTATGCAATGGCTCGACAGGATAAACAGTAGGACTTGCGAGCCTGAAGAATACCTTCTAATACTTGGGAGCTACTGTAGTTTTGTTTGTTAGCCAGCAGCAGTTTGGTACTCGATGATGAATATGACTTGATATAGCTGATATTCTTTTCCGAATACTATCAGCTAGCTCCTCCTAATCTTAATTGCTTTGCATATTTGTCTTTGTCGCCATAATTTTCTGCTTCTTGCTGCAGCATGTGTAATGGGCGAACGCGCCTTGCTTGTACGTACCTGGATGTAAAAATTGTAGAATTACGTAAAATGCGACCAGCATTATCGTACTCCATTCAAATTTTTTCTCAGGAACTAAGCGATGTAGAACACAGCGGTCAAAAATTCCACGCTTGCGTCTATCTGCTCTCAATGGCGAGATATCGCCAAATTCCTTCAGTACTAAAAGCGCCAAATTGGGCGTCGACTATTGGGCAATTCTAAACCTCGCAAACGCCCGAAAAATCAAAAGTGGTAGAAAAATGCATACTGTACGTGATGAAAACAATAAAAATGGGTATCTGGCGTACAGGGTCGTGGTTTGCGTGGCTTAGCGTCTGCCAAATGTCGACGCGATTTTAGTACTGAAGGAAATCGGCGATATCTCGCCTCGCCACTGAGAGCAGATAGACGCAAGCGGTTATTGGCAATCCGGCTGAAAGTTAGCCGTGGAATTTTTGACCGCTGTGCTCTACATCGCTTAGTTCCTGAGAAAAAATTGATTGGAGTACGATATTGCTGGTCGCACTTTAGAATAAGCGGCTGACCTGGAGATAAATATGGAAATATGTAGGTGACCTGTTCTCTGTGATGTTGAAGTTAAGGTGTTATCTACTAACAAATAGGGCTGATGTGTGTCTGTCTGTCTGTCTGTGTGCAATGCTATAGACTCGCTCAGTTTTGCAGCTACAGCGTTCGCCAATGGCTCATTCGAAAGCTTATATGCCCAAGGGTGGCAAGAAGGTCTTCGATTTTTGATCTGATCAGCCGATCACCAATAATCGATCGATAATCGATATTTTAGTACTAAAAGCGCGCAGATTCACTCATAACTCACTCAATTTTGCAGCTACAGCATCCATTCAGGACTCTTTCGAGAGCTTATGGCCCCGAGAACGCCAGAAAAGCCTGCGATTTCTGATCTGATCAGCCGATCACCAATAATCGATCGATAATCGATATTTTACTACTAAAAGCGCGCAAATTTGCTCACATTCACTCAATTTTGCAGCTACAGCGTCCATCTAGGGCTCTTCAAAGAGCTTATGCCCTCGAGGACTCCAGGAAGGCCTTCGATGTTTGATCTGATCAGCCGATCACCAATAATCGATCGATAATCGATATTTTAGTACTAAATGCCACAGAAACCAAACGACGCAGGTTTTCAAGCCAGCGTTAGCAAATGGTCACGCCCGAAAATGCACACGGGAATAAAACGCGAGATGCGCTAAAGGGTTGCCAGATCTGCAAAAGGGTTGCCAGATTGCTAAATGTGCAAAAGGGCTGCCAGACCTGCAAAAGGGTTGCTACATGCACCATTTTCGACTGATGCTGTGCAAGGTTGTCAGATCTATGCGGAAAAGGGGTTGCCAGATCTGCCATCATAGGGTTGCCAACTCTGCGATAGGGTTGCCAGATATGCAACTTTTAGCCAACTACCCAAAATGGTTGCCAGATCCATAATAAGTTGACAGATCATGATCTACAACCAACAGGGTTGCCAGATCTGCAAAAGGGTTGCCAGATTTGCAAACGGGTTGCCAGATGCATAGAGATAGTCTCCTTTACTGCTGCGAAGCTGCAAAGGGCCACTGGTTCACTCAAATTTGTCCGTTGTGTTGTGAGCTTGTAACTCAAGTACTACGTAAGTATAGTGGTAGGTTCTTTCCAGCGGTAACTGTGAATATTCTGTTGTAAGTGTGTTAGTTATATGAGTGTAAGAGAATACCCGAAAAGATTGTATGTGTACACATTTACTGAATGTACAAGACGTGGACGTTCAATTACTAGTAGTCAGTCGAATACTAGCCGGTGGGGTACTAGTAATAGCGTGCAGTACACAAGAAGATCGTGATAGAGAGATTACCTGCGAAATCGATCAATCAGAGATCAACAAAGTGCATAGTAACAAATTCTGACAAGAGATCAAAAGTGATGTGTCTAAAAAGTCAACTGACAAGAAATGCCATTCATTATGACTTGCCTTGCTCTAAAGCTGAAACCACGAAAGATACAGTGGTATGTCGAGTCCGCACGAGTGGGAGTGAAAGGAAAATTTGCTGCCGTAAAAGCTCTCGGTTCGGTTATTGCTGGATTCTGCGCTCAAAATCCTTCAGCCAAAGTTTTAATTGCCCCAACTGGTCTTCCACATTCAGCTCTCTCCTGGAGGACCACCGCCCAGTAGCACTGGCGCAACCACCCGTAGTACCCAGCAGTGAAGAGTGGTAAGCCATTGGAGCTAAAGCATATGCAACACATACGCAGGAGACAGCCTTGGCTTCACATCGTTCGACTAAAAGAAGCCCCCATCACTGTACATCGCATAAGTAATGTATAGGTACGTAGCCCATATGCTGCAGATGTATCAATCCCAACGGCCGCCGGGTCACCAAGCTGAGTACTGAGAAAATGCAGAGGTTTCTGTGGTCGTAGAACACGTTTTAGTTCGTGAACTAAACACAATATTCATGGAATTGTCATTCGACGCGAAGTATTCCGCAGTTTAGAGAACCTCTACATTCTCTTTTGGGCCGACCATGCGATTAGTTTTACCAATAAGGTTTCTATTGTTGCTAGTATCGTACAGTACCTTCGTTGAACATTTTCCATCTCTGCTCGATGTACTCGTCCACGAAACTTGTATGATGACGGCGTAGAAGGTCCTTGAGATGTGGCTGCTCAGTCCCAGCCCCAACTGCTTCCTCTTTCACCTTCACACTAAGCGATCGCAATTCCGTTTGAATCTGGCGTAACGTCTCTTGAATCGTGTCCGCGGTGGAAAAATCTGCAACGACAAACAAGAGACACCTTTTTGTACAATGTGGTCATTTCTTATTCCTTGTTGCTCTCGTGCAGTCGGTTTGTAGGCTTTTGGTTCTGCTCTCTCCCCACGCGATCCCCACCCAAGCCCCAACCCGGTCTTTTTGTTCGTTGTTCTCTTCAAGCGGGAGTGTGAATTTCTTTCAATGGCGGCAGAGTTGGATCTGTGCATGGTGCGAGGAGAGGAGGCGTTTTTCCAGGGCTTCGGACGCGGCGGCCAGTGTCACGAATGTCGACAGCACATCAGTCATCAACGCTTCAAGCAGGCCGGACATCGACTCTTTCACGAGCGCTGTCTACGCTGCGTCCTGTGCAAAGACACGCTGCTGGAGGAGGAAGCGCGCGTCCTGCACAATCAGATCTACTGCACCACCTGCAAACTGGACGAGAAAGCGCCGCACTGCTACCTCTGCGAAACGCCCGTAACATAGATAAGCTTACTAAAAAGCAGTGTACCGAATCGGTTTTGCGTGAACTAGTAAGGCTCACATCCGCGATTCACGCAACCTCCCGCCACATAAACTCGAATTCAGTTCTGTTGTCTTTTCACACTTGCGCATTTCCTACATTGGTGGTGTCGTGCAAATTTACTAAACTTATTTTGCGCAAAACCGATTTGGGACACAATCCGCTACCTGGTTGCTAACGGTCTATAAGGCATGCGCGGTGTAGTAAAGAAGCGAGTGATGTGTGGTGCTGCTGCAGGTTTCCCGCAATGAGCGCGTCCGTTTTCACTACCCGGGCGACCAGTACGAGGTGGTGTACCACGAGCGCTGTTTCCGCTGCGTCCACTGTCAGACTGCACTGCGCAGAGGCAGCAAGGTGGCCGTGTTCCAGCGCAAAGTCTGCTGCTCCATGCGCTGCTCCGAGCAGGAAGAGGCCAGTCGCACATACCAAGACACGCAGCCCTTCGATTAGCCATACTCACTCAGGAATTACTATGCACGGGAATAAACTTCTCCGATAGGCCTACATAGTATACTCGCACTCCATTTTCCCCATCTGCTCATGCAGCTAGTGATGATACATACTCACTCGAGAATATTACTTGTTCCACGCGTGCGTAATAAATAATATTCATTAGCTCTGGGCTACAAATAAAGATGCAGTCTCCTCACCTTGAGCAGCGATAGCAGAAGGCGGTTCTCCGTTTCGAACACCGACCGCTTCAATTTCAGCACTGCAACAATGAATACTACAGTAGCCATCAAGCGTCCACTTCCATTTCTTACAGTACATACAAAGCTTAATGCAACATAAATATATAGGAGTGATCAAAGGGCAAAATGACAGCAGTTTGAGCGCATCCGGCATATACCTACTGTACCTCTCTTTAGAAGATGAAGAAGACGATAGGCCATTCTCCAACTGATGCGCAGAAAATATCGCACTTCTATTCTGAAATACCCATCTGGTATACTACACTGCCTACACTATAATACTCTATGAGTCAGTCAGCATGTAGTAGTACAATACAATACAGTAAGTACGAAGATGCTTTCCGCAACGCAATCATATACGTACAAATAAGTACATTATTCTATACGTACATTCAAGCTGCAGCCGATTAGTTAGTTTAGTTAGCTAGCTTACCTTCTTTCTTTTGGGTGTACTCTCTGCCAAGGGTCCATTGGGCAGGGCAGCCTCAGCACGTTGCTTTGCCAGCAGTTGTCCAGTGTCCTTGAGAACGCTCATCAGTTCGTCTCGGAGTGTGGAAATGACAGAGCCGAGCGTGGAGACTTCTGCTTCCAGTCGTCTCAGGTTGCTACTACTCTCTTCCGTTGCCCCCTTTGCGTCCGCTCTCCGCTTATTCCTTCTTGACGCACACTCCGCCTCCAGCTCTTTCTCTTCCACGGCCAACTGGAAAAAGCACATCCAAGGCGGTACTAGCTGCGAAACAGCCACGTAAACAAACAACAGCAGGCGCACCTATGTACCTTTTCCTTCCACTCCCTGCGGGCTTTGAGAAACTTCGCCTCGTAATCCGCTTCCAGTTCTCGCAGTTGTCTCTCGTGTTCTTCGCGAATTGCCCTTCTTTCTTTCTCACACTCCTGCAAAAGGAAGAACTTCGTGATTCAAGAGTGAGTGTTTGCGGTATAGTTAGACCACACCTCTTTCTCTGTTTTTCTCAGACTTTCCATATCGCCGGACGCGCGCTGCCTTTCCGTGGCTTTGCTCAATTCTTTTTCATTCTCTTCCAATAACTGCGCCTTCTTCGCTTTGTGTTCTTTCTTCATGCGTTCCAGTTCCAACATTTCTTTCCGTCGCTCCTCTTCCATCTCTCTTCTACAGCGAAGCGAAAACAAAACAACCTCATCCAGCACAGCACAGTACATGAACATAAATAAGCAATAAATGCATGTACAACTGCAAGAACGTTTACTATAACTCTTTGAAAAGGAAAGTTTACCTGAGTCTCCCTAGGGCTCCTTCATGCTCCGCCTTCAGCTTTTCTTTCATCTCCGCCAAGCTTTTTGCCATCTCCGTTTTCAGCCTTCGCTCCTCGGACGCTTTCTCCCTCGCTATGCGCTCCCTCAGTCGACTAAACAAGTACATCCCCTTCAGTAGTGTGTACCTCGAGGAACGGTACTTTCTATATACACATGTAGAAACATTGAATATACATGCGCGCGTATCTGTGTTATACATCTTCACCTGTTCCCTACCGTAATTCGTCGGCGCCTTCCTCTTCGATAGTGGCGGCCATCTCTTTTGTCATGGACGCAGACGGTGGTTGTTGACTTTTGTCAGCCAGTATCTCTTTCTTGCTCGAGGGATCTCCAGGCAAAACTTCACCCGCAGAATCTAGTGCTGCGCCTCTGAAACACACCATCAATAACACCCACTACTATATATTTAGTAAAACATACTGGACAATCCACTATGCTTGCTTGCTGACTCAGTGCTGGCTGCCGCTGGACGCAGCAGCTGAGGTTTCTTTTTGGCAGCCCAAGGCGGCGCTGGTTCCGGCTGCGTCTTCTTGGCTGGTGGCGACAGCGCTGCTTCCAAGTGATCAGCGTCCGCCAGCATAATATGCGCACCACCCAAATGCTGCAACCAACACGCATAGAATCATTGAGAGATACCAAGTTTGGAACAGGGAAGTGAAATGAACAAAACGTGTACTGTACTGTACAGTGTAGGCAGGCCACAATAGTAGTAACTCACCAAGTCCTCGCTGACTTCAGACGCTTCGCCGCTGTCCGAAGACGCAGGATAAGCGAGCTTCGTGCTCTTCTTCTCACGCGGAGAGAAAGACACTATCTCAGCTTGCGGCTTGGAAACATTCTTCAAAAAAGCTTCCAGTTCGAATCATACTGGGCTGGCTAGGCTAGAAAAAAAGAAGCATCAACTCACATCCATCGTCTCCTTGGCATCTGGCCGACTTTTGAGAAATTTCGCCCCTCCCAGCTTCAGTGGCATTGGCTTCGCTTTTGCAGACGGCTCTTCCTCCTTACTGGTTGCAGCCTAAATATACGCGTAGTATAAAACAACACGCATTAGCTCGCGTACCGCACATGCATTCTCATACAGCTGTTTGAGGTGGTTGTGGCGTATTGCGCTGTCCGTCCACGGCGCCGCGTGCAGTTTTAGGCCTCTCGAATTGAGCATAGTGTTCCGTCATCTGAGTATGGGCAGGAGGAGGTGCAGGCGGCTGCAGGTTCAAATCTATCTGCTCCTTTTGCTTCTTCTTTGGCTTCTTCATCACTGGCTCCTGCAGTGTCTGTTGCTGTTGTGGCTGTTTTCCTCCCAACTTCAAAGGCGCTAATTGAGCGGGCGGCTTGGCCTACACAAACAGACAAGCTCATATGCTGTAGACAGTACTAAACACCTACGTGATGCCACATCTTAACCAGCTCCGTAAGGCCCTGACCCGCAGGGCCCGCGGGTCACCCGAGGGTCACCCGCAGTCATTGGTTGGATCAATAATTTTCTCCGTTTCCGCCGGCGCTTATTTTCGGTTCCGGGTGACCCTCGGGTGACCCGCGGGTGACCCTCGGGTGACCCGCGGGTGACCCTCGGGTGACCCGCGGGTGACCCTCGGGTGACCCGCGGGTGACCCGCGGGTGACCCGCGGGTGACCCGCGGGCCCTGCGGGGCAGAGCCTTACGGAGCTGGTTAAAGGCCTGCTCACTCTCACATACCAGCGTCTGTTGGAGAGTGGAGTTAGTGACCGGCTGACCAATAGGAGCGAGGCGTCCACCCGAGATAGTTGGAGGACGAGCAGGAGGGAGCATTGGAGACGGAGCGGAAGACCCGGCACTACCTTTCATTCCGCCAGGACCAGATAAAGGCTGTAACAACGCAAACGAAGGTGTAAAGGCAGCACAATTACCGTGCCTCACGCTTCTCTTACCCTGTTAACAGTGCTAGCCGTTTGCTGTGTTTTGCCAGCCACCAGCGTGCGACGCAGCTGAAGATTCTTCCTCTCCTCTTTGACCATCTGTCGATATTTCTCGTCGGACGGATGCTCCCAAGAGCTTTCGTTGGTCGCGAAATTGTAGAAGTACAGCTCACCGTCATTCTGCTGCCTATACATAAGAGACAATCTGTTGGCCTTTCACGTGATAGTATGCGTACGGCGTGCTGCGGTACCGTCTCCTCCAGACTATGTACGGTTATTTTCGGTCACTTCGCATTTTATGGCAAATTCTTGCATAATGTGCTTTGCAATTACTTATCGTTTTGTCATAGGCCTTCTTGTAAAATTAGCAAATCAGCATATTCAGGAATAACTATTTAGCTTAGCTCAACGAGACAGGGCGCCGCAGCCCGTCGCACTAACGTGAAAGGCCAAGGGATGAGGTCGCATTTAGCAAGTGAAACACGTAGTCGCGCTTTTTTCTTGCAAACTTTGCTTATGCATTTTTACTATTTAGCTAGTTTTGCAAGAAAAAGCGCTACTACGTGTTCCATTTTGCTAAATGCTACCTCGCCCATACAGCGAAAGCACAAGTTATAGCATACACAGGCTTCCAATCAACCGGCAAAGGCGCTGTAATTCCTTCTTTTGCGATCCACAATAGCTCCGGCTCCTCGTCAGGCCGTATACCAAGTATTTCAGCATATTCTCGTATTTCTAAAACAGCGCTAGGCTACGTACATATACACAGACAGACATCATCGAGTACACAGCATGAGAGCGAAAACAGGCTACCGTCTTCTCCGGGATCTTGATCAATACCATCAACTTCTTCCAATACAACCTGATTAGGATTTTGCGTTGAAAACATTCCGCTGGCTTTCTTTCCTGTCCTATTCTTTCTTCTGCGTGCCTGCAGTCATCATCGCCTTGCCATGGCCATCTTCATCTTCAAAAGAAGAAAGAAAGATAAAAGGAAGGAAAGAAAAGAAGAGTGGATTCAGTGTTGCCAGATGCCCAGAGTGCAATAGTGCTAACGGGTGTGAGCTTAGTGCCAGATCGGTACCAGGGTTGAAAATATGTGCTGACGAGGGGGGGGGGGGGGGGGGGGGGTGGCGGGCGGTGTGGGTCAGCTCAACTTCTAAGCACAGCAACCAATTTCATACTGTCATGATTGCACTCATCATTTCAGCTGCATTCGCTTTCTCAGCCTATTTTTTATCAACTTCATCTGACTGATTTGTTTCTCATCTCACCCAGCGTTACTGAATGGCAGAGATAGGAGTAAAACTGGCCCCGGCAAACTGGCTAAGCTGAGAAAATGAGAACACACGGACTGTAGAGCAACAAAAATAGAAAAATTTGCGCATTTTGTACTACAAATTGTAAAAATTGCGTGCCAGAAAAAATTTTTCCCCTGCGACCACCCCACCCTGAATAGTGCCAGAATACCGTATTGACCAGTAGATAACCCCCCAAGGCATAACCCCCCCAATGCATACCCCCATATTGGCAAAACATAAAAAATGCCCAATGCATAACCCCCCCCCCCCCCTATGCATACCCCCATATGTACTGTACAGTACCTGAACCTACCTATGTAAGCTGGTCATATAGTATGTAAAGTTCCCCCTCACACGAATGAGGTGGACCTCTACTTCTAGAACCCTGCGACACGACTGGAGTCCAGAGGCGGCGAGTGAACATCAGTTCTTTCGGCTATCCGGCACGGCACGGCGCTGAGGGAAGGAATCCGTCTATGCCCCGTTCCCACGCAACACACGTCTGTTGTCGACTATGCAGCACGGCGATTGGAACGTGTGAGTGATCTCTGGAACGCTATGACTGGCTCGCGCTCATCACCAGGCCGCAGCTCTTCAATGGCGGTGTCAGTCGAGGAATTTGAAGGTAAAAGAAATCATACGCACGTATATAAAAGATACCGCAGTATGTACAGGGTTACGGTAGGTTATTATTCCGTCTGTAGGCACGTAGCATAAATATTACACCGTCCGACAGAGTGACGGGCAGACAACTGAAAGGAGCAGAGCAGGCCGAGACACAAAACAAACAAGACTGATATTCATCACGTAGCACCGGCCTTTTATTATACGTATCACTCTCTGCTGATTGGTTGTCTTCTCGTCTACGACTGCTGCGACTTTGCACTGTTCGTATGTTGCATTTGCATTGCATGCCGTGTCTTCTTTTGCAGGCTCCGACGTCTGAGAAATCCAGATTTCTACAGTACCCATAGCCACTCCCACACCAAGCTAAGATGCCTATAAGCCTGCTTGGGGGTGTATTGTACTAGAATAACCGTGTTTTGACCTCAATTATGCCCTAAAACACGTGCTTTTGACCTAAAAAATATGCCTCTGCGCACCTCTCAAAAACATAAAAAATGTCCCATGCATAACCCCCCCCTCCCCCCCCCCCCCCCCCCCCAATGCATAACCCCCCTATGCATACCCCCATATGGGACCTCTCAATTTTTGCATACCCCCATGGGGCTATGCACCGGTAAATACGGTAGTGACAAAAGTGACAGACCAAATTTTCAGTGCTAGATGGGGGTCCAATAGTGCCAGGGTTAGCACTATAGTGACAGACCTGGCAACACAGAGTGGATTGGATTGGATTTTGCTTTTTCCGTATACAGTTGTAAATCTAAGTTACAAAGTAAGTTATATTGCAAATTTATACCGAAAAAGCAATACATGCAAAACGAACGAACAACAGCACAAACAAACACAAACCACAAACGAACGAACGGACGACGGACGGCCGGACCGGACGGACAAGTCCGGAAGGAGGAGATCTTTTGAAAAGGATGATCTGTCAAGCAATCAAGGAAGGTGCGGATCGTTCAGGAATGCAACAGGGATTTTGGCATTCGTTTCCAAATGATCTTCTTTTCTGGTGTTTCGCTTGGTACCTTTGTCTGGAGTGAGTAAAGTGAGTGGAGCACAAGCTATAATATATAGTAACCGAAGCAGCCCACTGAACCAACACGTTTACTACATGCTGAATTCTGATGCCGGTTTCACCATACGTCCGTACGTATCTGTCGTTTGTGGTGCCGGACGTTACGGATTTATGGACTTATGGTGAACGCGGCATAATGACGATACACGTAGTGTTATGCTGCTGTAGGACTCTTGTGCATCAGGTGGGTGTACTGTTGGGTGTACCTTATTTTACCTCCCCAATGTATATAATATTTCCCAATTTGTCCAAGGTTTGGTAGCTTGTGTGCGTTGCTTCAGGAGTATGAGATCCGTGATTCGCTGTGGGTCGGCAGCTGCTAGTAGGGCTGCATCTCAGAGGGATTTGGCTTCTACACTGCGGCATCAGTAAGCTAGACGTACACGTATAGCTGGGTAGGCGATCAAGAGGGTCCTTGACAATTTTGACGCTCTCGTAGTAATTTTAGTAATCTGACATTTCTATACAAGAATAGCAACCAGGGTTGTAAATTCGGTGGCTTTTTCGACCCATTTTCAAACACTAATTGCTATTCTTGTTCAGAAATGTCAGATTACTACGGGAGCGCCAAAATTGTCAAGGACCCTCTTGATCGCCCACCCAGCTTTAACGTATACGTACGCCTACTTCTCCTTGCTGTATGCGCCTAGGGTCTGCAACATTTCACTATGGAACTCGAGGCGTGGTACCTAAAATAGAAGGACAAACGTGGCTTTCTACCCGTGCTTCACGTACTTCTTTCCTGTAGGAGTACGTGCGAAATGCGCAGCACGTGCTAATGCTAAGTTTCCCAGCGAATTTTGTATACTGATTTTGCGTGCAAACTTTTTCCTTGCTATTTTAGCCCAGCCGCTTTCGTTGCTCAACTGCAAAGAGTGAACTTTCGAGAGGAGTGCGTCGCCTGTTGCAGTGCATACTTGTCGTCACCCTCTCGTCCCTTGTACACTAAGCCGCACTCTTCCACCTCCAATGCCTGTGATGCAATCTGGTCAGCAGCAGTCCTTCCTTGCTCAGCGACAACTTTACCCACTGCCTCCTCCATTCTCTTGGTGGGAAGACAAGAGAACTTCGGAGCTCTGCTGTTATGGAGGTGGAGTGTTGCGCATGCTAATACTCGTATTATCAGCAGGGGCTTTCGTACCTCTGCGATCAAGAGGGAGGATAAAGTAGAGAAGACATTGGAGTTACTCAAGCGAGAAGTGGAGGAAGAGCAGAAGAAGCTGACGAATGCGGCGGCTAGTTCGTCCTCCTCTGATGTGAAACTGGTGCTGGCTTCTGATCCAGAGTTGGCGGTGGAGCGCAAGAAGACGCTGTGGATGAGAGTGAAGAAGGAGCTAGTACACTACTGGCACGGGTTCAGGCTGCTCGGGCTCGATATCAAAGTCTCCTCTCGCCTGCTCTGGCATGTACTCAAAGGGCAGAATTTAAACAGGAAGGAACGAAGACAGGTACCTGCTATGCTATGCTTTCAATTCACTTTAGGGTTACTGTACGTTACGTACATACCCGTTCACTGTATACAATCTCTTTGTATGCGTGTCATATTCGTGTGTATTATAGTTGGTGCGGACGGTGGCTGATCTGTTTCGACTGATTCCATTCTCGGTGTTTCTGATCGTTCCTTTTCTCGAGTTTCTGCTTCCGGTGGTCTTGTACTTGTTTCCCGGAATGCTGCCCAGTACATTCCAGGAAACAGCAAAAGAGGTGAGATTAGGCTGATGATTGATTACACCCTTCGTTCTTGGCACTTACTTATTACATAGTAAGTAATCATTGCAACCCGTGCGAACTTGTTAGGAGGAGAAGATACGGCGTCAACTGAGGGTGAAGTTGGATATGGCAAGGTTTCTACAGGATACACTGGAAGAGCTTTCATTGGAAAGAAAGAAAGCGAAGGGCAAAGATGACACCACCAAGCCGCTATCTCTAGAATTTGCACAATTCATGAAAAAGGTACAGGAGGCTAGTACGAAGGCAGGTTTACTGTCGTCTTGTGCAATGTGCTACGATCAGAGCACTGACTTGATCAATGATGAGATAAGATCCAACGCTGAGCAGCCGCTGCATTGATGTTCACCTAAAACACAGATCTGAGATCAAGCTTAGCTACCACAGCCCATCAGTTTGGGCTGTTATAGCTGCTCCTTGTCATACGTACCATTACTACGAATGGTGGCATTCCGTATAGCCATGAAAGGAGGACACCTTATTTAGAGTGCACATGCTCATCGAGTGCAGGTGTGCTTGCAGATTCGTGCTGAAGGCGGGTATGTGAGCAACGCGGAGCTGCTCAAGTTCTCTAAGCTGTTCGAGGATGAGCTGACCCTGGATAATCTGACAACTCCGCAACTGCGCGCTCTCTGCAAAATTGTGGGCGTACAACCCATAGGCACTCCTAATATCCTGCGCTTCCAGCTCAACATGAAACTCAGGGAACTACGCGCTGATGACAAGGTACGTAGCCTATGTTATGTATCGCATCGCTTTTTATCTAGGCTAGCCCTTGACCAAGCCAAAACCAATAATTACTCCTGCAGCAGAATAATGTAGGCCTATCTCCAAGACGCGGATGGGCATATTCTTGGGCCAGTCCTATACCTAACACAACACCTAATCAAACACAATGCGTGTGTACATTGTGTCAAAATACGTAAATTTGCTGGCTAAATTACGTCTCCTATCTTCCACTACTTATAGTAATTAGTCAAGATAGGAGAATGATGTGTAGTAGCTGTTTGTGTGTGTGCTGTAGCTGATAGCGAGCGAGGGTGGGGTGGAGACGCTGACGGTGCACGAGCTGCAGCAGGCGTGTCGTGCTCGCGGGATGCGGGCGCTGGGCGTGTCGGTGGAGCGGATGAAGACGCAGCTCAACTCGTGGCTGGAGCTGTCGCTGAGCGACCGCGTGCCGCCCGCCCTCCTCCTCCTGTCGCGCACCATGTTCCTGCCCGAGGACATGAGCTTCACGGACCGCCTCAAGAATCTGCTCGCCATCATGCCGGATTCCGTGGCGGAGGAGGCGAGACTGAAGCTGAGCGAGTTGGAGGGCGCCAAGGTGGACAACAGAGCCAAACTGCGCATGCTGCTCGAGATAGAGAGCGCTCTGAAGAAGGAACGCGAGATCGAGAAGGCCGCCAAGAAGGCCGCAGCTGAAAAGGCAAGATGGCATTTTCCTACATAACTGTATGCGTCTGCATAGAATAGAAAATAGGATTAAGTGTTGTGTTGTTTTGTAGAAGGCGGAGGCGGAAGGCGTGTCGTATTTGTTGCCGGAGCAGGAGCAGGTGAAGAAGGAGGAGGAGAAGAAGGAGCTGGACGCCGAGGAGTTGCGGATAGTGGAGGCCATGCTACACGAGGCCAGCGGAGATCTGCACGAAGAGAAAGAGGACTTGGCCGAACTCCAGGAACAAGTCCAAGAACACAAGGAGGTACGTACACGTCGCACGCCCATGCGTACTACTACACCAGTACCAGTGGGGTATGTAGCCAAGCAAGCAAGCAAGCCAACAAAAACTTGAGGCGCAAAGACCAGATTTGCCTGGTTGCTAAAGACTTTGAGGCGCAAAAAGAAAACGGGCGCAAATGCGCCTCAAGTTACCACGTACCTATCCCCCCTCAGAGTACTCCATTCCTCCGTACATGTACGCGTGCTGAAGGTTGTGCTGGCGTTGTAGGATGTGGAAGAAGTGATAGGGATGGTGCAGGGGCTTGGGGATCTGGCTCGCGAGTCCAAGGCGGCCAAGCGTCTGCAGGGCCGAGTGGAGAAGCTCATCTCGAAGGCTGGCGGCGCCCTTCGTCTGCTGGAGAAGGAGCAGGAGCAGCTCAAGCTCGAACCCGAGCTCACCCAGAAGAAACAGTAGGCAGGCAGCGCACTCTGCTTGTAGCCTTACGAAAGGAATGAGAGCATTGAGCATGTAGATGTGTGTATAGACAGCGTCTGGTGGCGGTGAATGATCTGGTGGCGAATCTGCGCAGTCTGCAGAAGCTGCCCGAGTCGACGAAGATGGACCGGATCGTGGAAGTGCTGACGGCGCTGGACGACAACAGAGACGGAAGCATCGACGTCGACCTCGCACTTGAGGTACGCACACTCCACTCTCATAATTTACTCCCACTTTTATAGGGTGCATTCCTGACGCTCATGGGTACGAAAGCATGTTATTACTGCGTAGGATAATGCGGGGTAATTTGGGCCAGAAAATCGGGCCATCTCTGCGGCATCTTCATTGCGACTCAAGTATATGCAACATTCAGACAGATAAAAGCGCGAGGCTCGTTTTGATAGCACGGTTACTGATGCTTTCATTCCAACCTTCCCCATTCAGGAGCAAAGAAGAGAATGGAGTTGGTCCGAATTAGCCCGCATTATCACACCGTACCTACATACTGTATGTGGCTGTATGTGTATGTGTAGGCGATCGAGTTGTTGGCCAAGGAGAATGTGAAGCTGCGTCCGGAGCAGGTGGGTAAGCTGACAGAGCTGCTGAGGAAGGAAGATAAGGCGGAGGCGAAAGAACAACAGCAACCCCTGCAGCCGCTTCCACCGCCGCAAGAAGCAGATGGAGCTGCCAAAGACTTGAATCGAACGGAAGCGGCGCTGGACGCGGCCGCGAGGAAGAAAGAAGAGGAAACGGCGACAGCCTCTCTTCCCCAAACGCCGCCTCCCTTGACTACTCCTACTAGTACTCTGCCTCCACCACCCACCTCCATCGAAGGAAGAGCCTCCTCCTCGTCTGAAGCACGACCGCCGCCACCCTAATCAATCGCCTTATTATTTGCGTTACCTACTTCCATTGTGCGATACGATATGAACTGTACTATTACATATGTAAAGTCAGTGTTTGTGGGTAGGTTCGTCTAGTTGCCAGTTGTAATAGGGGTGCCAAATAGTGCAAACAATAGGAGCTGGTCTTTGTATGTGCACTGATTATTTGTACACTGTGCAACCGTGGTGGGATGAGCTCCAGTAGATGGAGTGAACGCCGCCGCCATTCTTCCCATTGCTGAAACGAAACCGTTCCAGGATCCAGGATGCTTATTACTATGTACTTACCTACTCGCTAAAGCGCAAAATATCTGGAGCTCTATTCCTCTGATCGTTGATAGTTTTGATAGAACTCCACAAGTGAATGAAATGTTTGTTTGACTGTCGCTAAATGTACGTACGTACAGTAGGCCTGCATGCTTTTGTGGTATGACTTGATAAAGATCATGAGCATGAGATAAAATAAAACGCGATGGTTTTATTTAGCGCATAGGGTTTAAGCTATTAGTAATGCAGTTTATCCACCCACCTGCCAAAGGACAATCTCAATCATCACGTTGGACATTGTTCAGTAGCTTTCCGGCAAGCTGAGATTTTATCCACTCCAACTTAGCCGTCTGTTCATCTGCCATCTGGCGCAACAGAGCTCGAATATCTTTCAATATCGCTGCTTCTGTATCGTCCATTTGATTGATCCTTCAAGCAAACATTTCCGGATTTTAATGAATTTAAAGCGCGGATTCTCGTATGATAAATTCTGACATTCAAGCGTGCATAAATGATCTTGTGGTAGAAAAATATGGCAATTACGTAGTAGCTACCTCGCGAACGGTTGCCGTTTGACCATAACACCTCGACATGCTGGAGCAAAGGCAAACTTTCTGAAATGGAACAAAGGAAATTTTTTGTACGAAATTACACCTTTCTGAAGCGGCGAAGAAAGTATGCTGTTTATTAGGATCACATTTACCTGCAGTTTATTGCACCGGATACCTCGGAAACTATGACAGTACATAGGAGTACTGTAGCGATGAGTTGACCAATTACTGCCATCATAGCCTTGTTATGTACACGACTCGAATTCGAATTTCTCGGAGACAGTTGTTCAACGTTCGAAATATATCAACCGGCTTCTGGCCATACAGAAAAATCAAGAGATGAAATCCAACAGAATATTATTTGCTTTGCCTGTCGTGCTGTCCTCAAGTCATTCACGCATCTGTTGAGCAAAATTAGCGCATTCGCCCACTCTGCGCCTGCCACGCCCGGAAGAACTTTGTGCACTTTTTGCTCCTCGATTTTGATTGATATTAGTCTAGACGTCGCTTTTCCAAAACATTAGCCTTACCATTATGCAACTTTACGTAACCGAAAGAATGAGTGATTAGTCCCAATACCTACACAGTCTACACTCTACATCTTCAGTCAAAACTTCGGACTGCACTGGTAATATTTAAAGAAAAAACACCTGAACGAACACACTTAAAATGCGAACTAAAAATAAACAAAAACTTGCCCACAATGAATAAACTGACTGTAAGGTGATACGGTAAATCTTAGAAATGTTGATACTATGATACCTATTCGTCAATTTATTGTACGTACCCTAACATTATAAATATTGCAGAGTACGGAATATAGCTGTGGGTGCAATCAATCACTCGGTAAAATCACCATGACCAGGAGTAATATAAAAGGGGGAGTGACAAACGGCCGCTTCCATACAAACGGCTGATTTTCACACGCAAAGTTCGAAGCATTCCAGCGGTCGTAGAGAAATAAAACTGGCACATGATGCGCGATTCTTCTTCTCAACAATGTCATTGTTGAGGTCCGAGTCTTCCATTTTATTTTAGCGGGAGTAGAGGGTACTTTTGAACCTCAATTTTTTCTGGGAATGCTCTGGATGGGTATCGCCAGATCTGGCGATGATCGCCAGATCTGGCGATCACGTTGCTTTCGCAAACCAGCCAGCGTGTATCGCCAGATCTGGCGATCTCGCAGCGTGCTCGCCAGATCTGGCGATCATCGCCAGATCTGGCGATACATGCTTACCTGGTGAGCGTGATCGCCAGATCTGGCGATCGTCGCCAGATCTGGCGATCAGTATCGCCAATCTGGCGAGCACGCTGCGAGGTCGCCAGATCTGGCGATCATCGCCAGATCTGGCGATACACGCTGGCTGGTTTGCGAAAGCAGCGTGATCGCCAGATCTGGCGATCATCGCCAGATCTGGCGATACCGTCAGAGCTTCCCCGAGAAAAAATTGAGGTTCAAAAGTACCCTCTACTTCCCGCTAAAAATAAAATGGAAGGAGTCCTTGGACCTCAACAAAGTTGACATTGTTGGAAAGAAGAAGAATCGGCGCATTCAATGGTGCCAGTTTTAGGTCATGCGTCAAAATCTCAGAACGTGTCATTAACTGGGTGACAAAACCTCGGTGGTGACAAAACCTGGGAAGAGTGCGACAATATCTCGGACATGTCAAAACCCCAGAAATCATTTCGCGGGGGCGTCATTACCTCAAAATTGTGCGACAAAACCTCAGGGGAACAAGGCGTGGTCAATACCTCAGAACCCTGCGTCAGAACCTCAGACAGGCGGTCAATACCTCAGAGCCCTGCGTCACAACCTCAGACATGTGGTTAAGTACGTACGTACATACAAAATCCCGAATGGGCTAAGTTTGGTCAAACGAAATTTGCATTAGCCATCGTCAGTCAGTCAGTTAGGCATAGCGTAGGTGCAGGCAGCGAGCGCGCAGGGTAAGAGTGTGTTATTGGGGAAGAAAGTTTTATCAGAAGATGGCGGTAGCTGGAGGAGACTTTGGTAGTTTTGCTATATACTGGGTGTATCAGAATTTACTCGCCGGATGTTTGTGCTTATATCTCCCCACCGGTGTGTCACATTCGAATGCGGTTTTTTGCGTTGAATCAACGTTGAAGCCTTGGCTATTCAACGCAAAAAACCGCATTTGAATGTGACACTCCGGTGGGGAGATATAAGCACAAACATCTGGCGAGTAAATTCTGATACACCCTGTATGTATGTAGGTGCTTTGCATTCACTACAGTGTCCCAAAATATACTCCGGGGGTTTCCGCGCTTATAACAACCGAGTTTAAAGCTCAGATTTCAATGCCAGTTTCAATGCCGGTTTCAACGCCGTCATGAGATCTGAGCTTTGGATCGAGAGTCACTACCGCGTAAAGCCCCGGAGTATATTACGGGACACCCTGTATACGTACGTACGTATGTACTGTAGGTGCGCCGGTCTCTGCAAAGGGCTCTTCGTTCGATCATAACTACGTACATGAGGGAGGCGAATCGTTTGATGATGGGGTTAGCTGTGGCAGCACCTTGCCGCCCACAAGATGTCCAGTGAGAGAATCAGTTGTGGCAGGCGAGGCAAAATTTGGGCCAACACTTGTTACAGATGGGCCAGCAAGGACCACAGCCTGCATTTGTCATGCGTTTCATAGACAGATGCGCTCATTTGATAGGACAAGAGTAGTTCCAATGCTATCTTCACTAGCTTGTGTGACGCTTCCCTGGTTTCGTTCATCTTCCCCGTTTTGATGAAAGTAAAACTTCTGTGCTTTTGGGAACATATCCGAGATACTGTCGCACATATCCAAACTACTGACGCACCTACGAAAATTTTCTGTGATTTTGACACGTCTGGGATACTGTCGCACATATCCGAGCTACTGACGCACTACCGAAAAAGCTATCTGGGGTTATGACGCATGCATCTGAGGTTTTGACGTACCCAGTTATGGTCCGAGGTACTGTCGTACTTTTCCAAGGTTCTGTCGCCTAGCTATTGACCTATTCCGAGGTAATGTCACGGAATCCCAGTTTTATTTCTCTACGACCGCTGGAATGCTTCGAACTTTGCGTGTGAAAATCAGCCGTTTGTATGGAAGCGGCCGTTTGTCACTCCCCCTTTTATATTACTCCTGCCATGACAGATAAGATTTCTTGCCAACTGCTCATGCTACAAAACAAAGCCTTTCCGTTTTTGTGTCTGCATAAAACTACTAGTACAGTTGAACTCATGTACATAATTGTGAGCACACATTTTTATCTGTCCCTTTTACCTCGGGAAGCTGCAGGTCAAATAGCATGTCTTCGATTAGTACAAGTGAGGTGAGGTGAGACTGCACCAGCTCTATCAGTAGCAGCATATCATCCATGGGCCATAAACCGTCGGGTAGGGAACGTAAAGCTGCCAGCAGACGAGGATCCCATATCCACAGAGGGCCAAAACGTCGCAGTAGGCCGGCAATGAAGCTGCAGCAACAAAGCAAAACTGGCTTTCTTTTCATAACTGGCTAAATATGGCTAAATAAAAACCTTTCCTACCTGGCTAAGTATGGCAAAGTGCAAATCTTGGACGGATCATTCAGATCTTCGACGGTGTAGAAGTCTATCCTTTGGCAATCCGGTGACAAACTATCCATAACAATTAGTAGCTAGTTAGTAGGGCACAAAAATGGATGATTGAATGAATACGAGTACAACACAACGTCTTGGCAAGTTTAACCCATACCGAAGTATGTACATACCCTAAGTCATCGTATTATGCGTCGCAGCTGCGCCCCATTCCAAATCGAGCGTTCATACGAAAGCGTGCGTTCCATCTGGCGTCAGCACCTGTTTGTTCAGTCTTCAGTGTTTTGGTTCAGGTCAGGACGGTGTGGTGTTTTTTCGACCCCCGCCCACGGCCCATCTACTATTATGTAGGTACATACACATAGAAACTATATTTGGCATGGGTTAATGAGGAAAAACGCTCGGCCAGAAAGTAGGGACACACGTACGGAAGCAAGCAATTCAAATTCACACAGGCGATTGTATTTCACGTGATTATTTTGGCAGCGATTTATGGTAACAAACGTAACAACAAACAAAGCACCGCACAAAGCGAATGGCTCTGGAATCGTTTGGCTTCTTCATTATTTTCTCAACACTCATCGATCGATATCAGCTGACGGTGGCATAATACCACAAGACAAGGAGCCATCCCAGTGACCACCATGTGATCTTGCGACATTCAACTATTGATGCGCCATTGCAAAGGTTGCCTGCGCAGGTGCAAACTTCCATGTCGCCTTCACTGCTGGAGATCTTCGTGCAGTCGCTTCTGATGGCATTCCTAGCGTGGGGAATGCAAGATCTCCACACGTGATCCATGCCTGAAGCTTAGAGCAATTCCCTGATACCGTACGATGAACAGTTTATGTTTATGACCGTACACATTACGTACGTACATAGGTACGATTACGAAAACTGACCTCCTCTCTCCTTGAACCACATCTTCATGCAAACGCCTTCTTCACATTCCTGAGATTTTGCCCCGTCTCTTAAAGAGGGAATCGCATAAAAAAAGTTGTTGTCGTGAAATAAAAAATAAATAGTCAGAATATATGCAATTTTTAATGACAAATTTGAAAATAAAAAGAAAATTTTAAAAATCCCTTAAAGAGCGGATGCGGCAAAGATTTTCCCATAGTGAAGGCGAGGATCGATTTTTCAAATTTCCTTTGGTGAACATATGCAGTTTTACATGCTGAATCGATCCCACCCCCATGTCTCGACGCGATTTTGCCTCCTCGCAGAGAAACCCCACTTGTAAAGGGCGTTTCGCAATAAATTGCATGAAAACGTTGTGAAACACGCTTTACAAGTGGGGTTTCTCTGCGAGGAGGCAAAATCTCGTCGAGACATGGGGGTGGGATCGATTCAGCATGTAAAACTGCATAGGTTCACCGAAGGAAATTTGAAAATTCGATCCTCGCCTTCACTATGGGCAAATCTTTGCCGCATCTGCCCTTTAACAGTCGGTTTTTACACGCATTTCAAGAGATTCCCCATTAAATTTGCTACAAAACCATACTACACTTTTTCCCTAGAGTTGGACCACGTATACATCAAAGTAGTCCAAAACCAACCACAGGTTTGCCCTTTTGGCTACTGTTCCAGAACATCAGCTTATACAGATTGTATGAGAAAAAGCTGGACTTGCAGTCAGTTTTTCGCCACATGACATATAGTGACCCATCTCTGATGAAGAACACATGAATGGTTTTGTAGCAAATTTAATGGGGAATCTGATAGTGGGGTTAAGAAGTTGCATATCGGACGTTTTTAAGGTCTAAGGGGCCTCCAAAACCTTCAAATGCATGTAAAAACCGACTGTTAAGGAATTTTTAAAATTTTCTTTTTATTTTTAAATTGTCATTAAAAATTGCATACATTCTGACTATTTGTTATTTATTTCGCGACAACAACTTTTTTTATGCGAGTCCCCCTTTAAGGCCATCTCCGGCTGCAAAACAAGCAGTTTCGTGCGATTGGATTCTCTCGCTCTTGTGTGAGTTGCTCTAGTGTGGATACCCGTTATATTTTTGCCTTTATCGCACCATAAATTGGTCGCCGCAACTAATAGTTTTGGACACGTAGCGAACATTCATGAGCCATTGTCGCCACCCCTGATCATGAACCTCCCGCAGCAGCTCATTCGCATCCAGAGTTGTACAGGAGTAGCACCGTTGACTCTGACCAGCTAAAATAGAAGCACAACGTTCGTAATACTCTATCGAGTTATCATATTATTATCAAGAATTAATTCTTTGTTGTATGTGTAGTCCCAGTATATAGTTTCGTGTAGGTAGGTATCAGTCTGTACTTTGTATACAGTGCACTAAAAACAAATACAGTGTCAACTGTATTTTATTGTACAAGAAGAAAACAAATAGTGGAAACTGGAAGCAACTACCAACCAACAGGATAAAAGTAGTCAACAATGTGTATCAACAAAGGCCAGAGATCACAAAGGTCAAAGGCACGTGTGGATGTGACCATTGAGGGGGAAAGGAGCAAAAATACACAGTGTCACCAGCTAAACTGTACATTACAGTAAATATAGCTTCTGCTCAAAATAAATGCATATGACAGCATCTTTTTTCACCATCAAAATTGCATGAGCACCGTAACTGTCGTAGATCTCTCTGCTAGCGGAGGCACATTACATACATAACATACGTACCATGGTATGCTACTGTTTAAAAATTGTCAGCTTTTTCTGTTAGCCATAGGGTATTGCGTAGATTATCTGGCGGAATTGCGTTGACAGAATGCTTGCAATGAACGCCAGGACACAGCAAGCATAGAAAGATGAGGGGATGATGGTGTGAGCTGAATTACAGAAGTCGTTGCCACAGACACACCACGTACCCATGGCTTGACTGCTGCTGAAGGTGGCACAGGTTTTCTTGAAGACGCCTTGTGATTCTGGAAGGCAAGCTCGAAGCACGTCAACGGCCCCTAAAACAGCGGATGTTTCGACACGTTGAACACAGAAAATGATAAATAGATAAATAAATACGCATTGAACGGCTACCTGTGACGACGTCTGATTGTAGGTTTGTACTAGTACATACATAATACGTACCTGTGATGATATCGGTGTAGTTGATCTTGACGCAGAGTCCATCATCGCAAATGGGTGTGACGGCGCCGGCTCTCAGTGCCGTGTTATCTTCGAACGGATCGCGACATCTGAGTGTCACCGGGACAGCAGACAGACGAATAGTACTGAGAAAGACACCGGGATCCACACCAGCTCCTCCCACAATCTGAGACGCATTCACCGACGTGCACGAGTAACACCGGACACGACGAAAAGACGAAGACTGAGCAACAGCCACGCCTACAAGAAGGCACTACATGTCCTACTGTACCTACTCCCACAACAATACGTCCTGTACGTACGTAACGTTATAAGCATACCTACCTACATTATGTTATGCACCTACCTACTGTACGATATATAAAATATTTAGCATAGTACATACCGTAGGTACGTACGTACATACTGTACGTGCTTGGGCTATGTCAAAGTGTCACACGCAAACGGCACTCCATTCCATTTTCATTTGTTCTCTAGTACACAACAGTGTGCATGCTTTATTCAGTCCAGGAAAAGAGGGAGCAGACACTAGATGTGGACCTTTTGACAAGCCTGGGCGAGAAGATGTAATCGTTCCTTACCTTTGCTATATCCAGCAGAGTATTGAAGCTTCCTGCTTCAAATGTCGGACTTCTTTTTTCCTCGTAAAAAACGGGTGACCTGCCAACTTCCGCTTTTTTCAAGGTCGACAAAAGTAAATAACACAAAATAGCGCGCTCTGTCATTGTCACATCTAGCGTCAAGTGAAAAGCAGTGTCAGTATAGGAAAAGGGTAAGGGTCAGTAGAAACTCGGCTGCAGCTGTCAGTTTGCAATTAGTGGCACACCAAATATCTAAAGTACAGTGAAAATGCGGAAGAGACGCACAGAAACACGTGACGGTGCAGCGCAGCGTTAGGCGCGAAGCATTTGGAAGCACGGCAAACGGCATCATCATCATCATCAAGCATCCAATATGGCAGAAAAAAACTCCGGATATGAATTATGTGGCATTCACAAGAAAGTGTGGCTACGGTACAGTATAAAAAGCAATTACCTGCGAAGACCAGTAGTATTGTAGATGAGTAGAGAAAGAGCAAGTGGGAAGTGGGAGGCATTGTTGTTTGCTCTGCTTTCTTCGTCCGTGTCAGTCTATTCCTTCTTCTCGCCGCTTCCAGTTCCAACCAACAAAACGATATCCCACCGACCGGTCTTTGCGGATAACAAAAGGGCAATCCTGTCGTTGATCTGTTGATGGGGACTAATGCCGGCCTTTGTCCGAATACTGCAAACAGTTCCAGCTGGCAATAGCAGCGCCAATACAAGAGAGGGCTCAAGTAATAAGACTCCTGTCGCAGCTGCAGAGACGAATGTTGTCAATGGTTCGCGGTTCGGCTATTCCTTGATTATTGTTGCACCGTTAGCGTTTGCAGCATTTTTGTCAAAAGCAATTCGAGCCCGACTTCCATTCTCGCTAAAACATGTATCACAGATTTTACGTAAAAATATTGACAGGCTCCCCCCCCCCCCCCATCAAACATCAAACATCAAACATTGTGACACATAAACGTTACATACCGCAGAATCTCAATCATACATTTTTGATCATACAGAGCATTAAAAAATCCTAATTTTACTTGATACGTAAGCAGTAGGAGTACGGTAGCGCTACAACATTCTTCGGATCAAAATATCCTATGTCTTTAGCGTCGTTGGATTGGGACTAACCGTCTGTGGTTAAGTAATGCCAATGCTAGTCAACACACGAGTACAGTACAGTACGCATCACACGTATCGTTGAGGAAAGATTTGATATCTTACATAGTTAGCTCAACCAAAGAATTTGAAACAACAATGGCCCTGCTGTTCCCGTGCCTGCAATGAGACTGATGACGGAAGGAAAGAAGCGACAGGGGGGAAAGACGCGCGAAGCGAAAGTCGCGCAGATTGAGGGGACAGAAGACAGAAGTGGGCTTCGAGGAAGCATTTGAGCTTTTCTTGAACGACAACCGTACGTAGGCGCAGCTGTCATATGTAAGTATATGTACGTATACGTATTTCGGAGAAGTATGCGTGTGTACGTACGTATGTAGTACGTACGTATTGCCTCCGCTGGCTGTCCGTAGTGTTTGACAAATGCCATTTTTCTTCGTGAGTTTACACAAGGGCGCTAGCGACAATAAGCTTCGACCTTGGACTGGGGGTATGGAAGCCGCGGTCGGGGCGAAGAATCAGCTCGCAACAGCCACACAGCTGTGAACCAAGCAGAATAAAAGGGGAGGGAGGCTAATTGAGCGCAAGAATCAAAATGCCGCCTCCATTGTCAGTCTAGCAAATATGCGGTCGCCGACGAACGCCCATAAATCTTTACTAAACTGATTATAGCTGGCAGAGTAAGCTTGTGTCACCTCTGCAGTCACCTTCTCCATTTCCCATGACGCCGTCCTGGCGCCTGCCCATTCAGTCCTTTTCACACCGTCTGGTGTCAGGAAGAGCTTATTTTCATCCGCCAGTCAATTCGCTTCTGCACACTATAGTATACTGTATGCATCCGAGTAATATCTAAATATCCGAGCAAGTCCGTATATTCCCCAGTGAGGCTAACAGCAGTATTTATTTATGCGTTTGACACATGCACATGCGTACGTACAATATAATGTATCATTCAAAGTTTACATACCGTACGTACGGTTACGTCTATGTACGTGACTTACCGAACGTACATACAGTATGTACTGTATGTATGTATGTGCGAATGGGCAAGGTCAATCGACTATATTGAGCTATTGCGAACGACGCCATTGGTTTACCCATTGATTCCTGGCTGACGGTTGTTCAACATTGGTTGCTAAGCTTCCAGGATAACGGAGTTGTCGCTTATTATTGTTTGGCGATGTCGCGAAGGGACGTCTACCATTGTACCATAGCTTTAGGCAAGTGGTGGCGCGCGTGAGCGTACCCATTCTTGTGCCTTTGTAGGTGGAAGTTTTTTAATTTGCAAGAAGTGCGCCTCCCAAAATTACGTACATAGTCTATTCGTCAAAACAAGCTGCAGGAATCTTCGAACTTGTACAGTATTTCATTCAGAAGATTAGCGCCAAAGTGAATGGCTGCGAGGGATACGGCAAGAGATATCATCCTTGGAACAGCGTAAGCTAGTACCCAGTTTTTGGGCGCCTGTGAGTGAAAAAATGGTTCGGATTATGTACTCTTTTTCGCGTTTCAGACCAACTGGTGCAGGTCCCAAACAACCAAGAGAAGGAAGATATGGTCAGCAGGTACAGAATCTTTGATGCGTATCCGTTTGTTTGATCAACCAAGATAGAAAGCATAGTGTAGCCTACTAATTGGAATCGTACCGGACTTTGATTTTATCGTTAGTTATCAGATTACGGTTTAGGCGTCTGTTCGCTTTGCTCGTAGATTTTTGTCCCTATCTATCCCTCGTTTGCCAGTTTTTTGTATCTGTGTATACTAACCGTACTGTCCCTTCGTACCGTAGAAATAGCGTCACCTTTCGTTCGTTCTAGCAGAAGAAGCAGGAAGCTGTTCCTCCACCTCCAAAACCTCCAACGCCTCAAAAGGTTTCGCTAACATAACCGAACCGAACACCTTCGATCTTGCATGCACTGTACCCTACATACTTCAGTTTACAGTATCATGAATGTATTTGTGCATGTGCCTGGTTATGGCTCCCACATGTGTACGTGTAGATGCCAGAAGTGACTTCGCACATGTCCTTGCTTTCTGTTTGCAAATTCGGTTATATGAATACCACGGCGCGAATACATGCCCTGCACGGGGTAAAATTTTGAGAGGAAGTAGAGAAGGGTTAGGCCTACAACTTTTAGTACTACCGCAAAAATTCTCTATGTTTACAATTGGGACTACGGAGCTCTTGAAAGTTGAAAAATTCAGCAAAAATGTTCCCGCCTTTTTTATTATCCAAGATAAAAGAGCAATACCACTGAAATTTTTTCCTCATAAGTAACCTATCTTATGTAGAATTTGATGTAGATTTCAAAAATCAAATCGTTTTCCCTAAAAAATTTAACCCCTAGCATATAATTGTGCAAAAATTGTATATTTTTGGAATTTTTGGGTAAGGGTTAAATTTTTTGGGGAAAACGATTTTGTTTTTGAAATTTACACAAAATTCTACATAAGATAGGTTACTTACTAGGAAAAAATTTCAGTGGTATTGCTCTTTTATCTTGGATAATAAAAAAGGCGGGAACATTTTTCCTGAATTTTTCCACTTTCAAGAGCTTTGTAGTCCCAATTGTAAACATAGAGAATTTTTGCGGTAGTACTAAAAGTTGTAGGCCTAACCCTTCTCTACTTCCTCTCAAAATTTTACCCCGTGCAGGGCATGTATTCGCGCCGTGGTATTCATATAACCGAATTTGCAACAGGTGCAAAATACGTAAATTTGAGCTTTCTGATGCTATATCTCGCTGTACAAGTGGCGGATTGGGCTCAAATTTGGTCCAGACATGGATCCCTATGGGATGTATGTGTGTGCCAAATTGTAGCCCGCTACACACTCTGGTTGCTGAAATATGGCTAAAAACGTTGAAAAACGGCAAAATGCGACCTTCCAGCCTTTACCCATCAATATCTCAATGATGCCTGAACAAATTTTTTTTCCAAAATTCATCCACATATGCAGTTTTTGATGGGGAATCCGATAGGCATATTATCTCGATTTCCAAAAATACCCCCCATCCGCGTACACTACAGGCTACTCTCAATCCTTACAGAAAACGTTTCTTAATAACATACTTAGGTCGCCTATCTTTTGTACAGGGTGTATGTTTTGTGTGTATAAGTATAATTTTTGAATTTATAAAATTCTTGTAACAGGGTAGTTTTGAACTCGGAACCTTTAGATCGCAACACATTTGATTTATCGATTCTGCCATTCAGGCCTAAGTCAAGAATTACCAAAAATGCCCTCTTATAGCAGCCGCAGCCAATCAGCGCAGTCCACTATCGGCCAGTGAGAGTGGAGTGGGCGGAGCGATTTGTACGCGCGCGCATGTACGCAGGCAGCCTCTGTGTCGGTTGCGCATGGAAATCTATTTCAGTACTGAGAGCGCAGGGAGCTGTGTGGTCTATGGGCTGCATCACTACAAATGCTTCTTCAGTACAAATGCTTCTTTCATTATGTGTACCACCGTTATGTGCCACCATTATGTGCCACCATTATGCTTCTTCAGTACAAATGCTTCTTCATTATGTGTACCACTGTTATGTGCCACCATTATGTGTACCACCATTATGTGTACCATCATTATGTATACCACCACTCTACAGTACATATGGAGGTACGCTTATATTTGGCCTATTTATAGATCATTTCGTGTGTCTTTTGAAAATTTGGGTTTATGCATGGTAGGAGGCTATGTACAGTAAATACGGTAATCCGTAAATAATGGGATGGGGTTCGATTCAGTGTGGAAATAAGAAGCAAAGGTTCATCGAACTAATTTTCGAGAATCAATATTCTCTTTCATCATTACATGTGCCACCATTATGTGTACCACCATTATGTGTACCATAGGGCCTATTTGTGTGCAAATTTATAGCCCTAAAGCCCTACTGTGGGGCTATTTACCCTAATTTTAGGGTGAAAAATCAGGGTCAAATTGTGGTCAACTTTGAGGCCTTATATCTCAGGACTGGATGCGAATTTTTGACCCTGTCTTTTTGTAAAATACCTAAAATCAGTTGGGCTATCAGCTCACGTCATCAGCAGAAAACTGAAAATCCCCCCTGTCCACGGTACTGTACAGCAATACTGAATCCTTCCAGACATCGCGTTTTAAAGAGGCGGGTATAGTTTGCCAGCAAAGCCAGCGAGGCCAGCGTAGCTGGCCGAGCTGGTGTGCTTCAATTGATGAGTATGATGGTATGAAAAATCAGGGTCAAATTGTGGTCAATTTTGAGGCCTTATATCTCAGGACTGGGTGCGAATTTTCGACCCTGTCTTTTTGTAAAAATACCTAAACTCAGTTGGGCTATCAGCTCACGTCATCAGCAGAAAACTGAAAATTCCCCCCCTGTCCACGGTACTGTACAGCAATACTGAATCCTTCCAGACATCGCGTTTTAAAATAGAGGTGAGTATAGTTTGCCAGCAAAGCCAGCGAGGCCAGCGTAGCTGGCCGAAGCTGGCGTGCTGGCTGTGGCTATTAGAGGTGGGTAATCACTATAATGAGACAGTAATGTACGTAATGGGAGTACACAATAATTTGCAACTGGCGGGGTGCTGGCTGTGGCTATTAGAGGTGGGTAATCACTATAATGAGACAGTAATGTAATGGGAGTACACAATAGGAATGGCTATTGGTGGTTTTATCACTGTTCTTCTATATAAGTTGTCCATCTGCTATCAAAGCCAGAGCTCACATCCCACTCCAGCACTTCAACATAAAATGGATTCTCAATATTGTCCCAAAAACTTTCCCAACCAGCTTACTCAACTCCTTCCTACTCATTCCACTCTCAAATCCCCCCCCCCCCCCCCCCACATCTTCAACAGATTCAGGTGGACTATTGTGTCAAACGTAATTCGCTTGAATGGAAACACTAAACTATCATCAAAATAATGAACAACACATAATTGAATATTTATTTACACTCTATGTTAAACCACTCTGTGAGACACCAGCTTTTTCGGTCTCAACCGAAAAAGCAGAACAGTTGAACCAACCAAACTTCATACAACATCACAGCTCTTAAAATCCACTATCCACTTGCAGCCACAAAAACACAACAAAAAAGATAAATCAATCACAAATTTTAAAAAAAAACAATATATCGATTACAAAACGTCCATCTTAAGCAGAGGACTTGTTTCTTGCACTATTAGTTTTACGAAGGAATTTTGTTCTGCTGGTTTTCAGACACCATCTGATTACGTACATACTGTACATAGATCCGAGTTGCGGCCTGCTAATTTGTGCTTCTAATTCTGTGTTTAGAACGGGGTCACATTTCAACAACCCGACAATAGCCGCGGAGTGTTGGAGGAACTGGTGAAGCTTCAAAATTCTTTCAGAGGATACCAACGACACCAGGATGACGCCCTTGGCCAAGAACAGGTAAAGACAGTGACATTGTTCTATCTGTGACGTACATACCTCCTGCTTGCTTACACAGCAAATCAGTGATAAAATGAATCGGTTGGTACATGCGCACCTTAGGACGCCAGGAGAAGAATGGAAGCAGCACTCAAGGCTAATCAAGATAATATTGCCAGGCTATCAGATCGCTTACGTAGCGCAGAAGGAGGTGCCAGAGGCGCCGGGTATGCATAAGATTTTACATTTTACATACTACGTACGTACGATGTACACATATGTATAATGATACATATATCTCATCTTTTCTCGGCTTTTCTTCCCCAGCAACAAAAAGACCGCCGTTTGTACTTTTTTCAGCTATCTGTGAGTATCAAGTTTTTGAACTTTTCTCATAGTTTACTGGTAACTCAATTTGTAATATGTATTATAGTACGTAGTCACATTTTTTTTAACATGGTACTAGTCCAAGTGGACCCTTGACAGTACGTAGTAGTAATACTAGCTGTAGATATAGAGTAGTGCATCATCGCTTATGCATCAGAAAAGTGCAAGTGCAAGTCGTCCTATGTCCTATCCAATATAATATTTTCTTCTTTGTGGGCAGTCGTGAATTTCTGCTAATTTTTTCTGTCTCTGTCTGTCTCTGTATGCTCATTTGAGCACACCTTTCCTATTTTGCTTTTTCGCTGTCACTTGGAGAAAATTGTCGGTAAATGACGATGCACACGTAGCTACGTTTTTTCATTTTTCAGGCAACAAGATGTGGAAGAGATGAAGCGATCAAGAGCTCAAACGGAAGGAGCTGTAAGTGTCCTCATTGCCAATCGTGTACTATGCACTCATATACAGTATGTATGTGGTACGTACCATTAACGTTCAGCGACTTTGTAACGGATAATATAATTGGTACTTTTAGCTAATCCGTATGCAGCAAGACTTGGCCCATTTGAAGAGCATTGTCGATCGTCATTCCAACGACCTTCTATTGCTGAATAATGAAATCAAAAGCAGACCAGTTGTAGACCCAAATGTAATGGCCTTCACTTCAGCGCTGGGTGTGGATCATTTATCACAGGATCCGTACTCCTTGTCCTTACTTTTACCGTATTATTACGTGTACATAATGGTATGCCGTATTTAGAAGAACAACAGCAGTCAATTGGATGGTCGGGTTCGCGATCTGCATGGAGAATTGATGACGCTGCGCCAACAGTTGGATGCAGAAATGAACGAACGGCGAAAGAATGACCAGGATCACGCTAGCAGGTAGCATTTGCTGCGTACGTTATGGCAAATATATTATTGGATTGACTGCAGAACTGTTGAATCAAATTCAGGTGTCAATACTGGCGTCAGGAAGAACCCCTCCAAGCTCTTTAGGCTATAATTTTACGCCTTTATAACTTTCTGTTGCAGTCTTCAACGTCTGGTTGCTCAGCTGCAGAGTGAAGATCAAAGGAAGAGCGGACTGCTTCAACAACTGGCCCACAAAGGCGATAGAAGCAACAAAGACTTGAGTGAAGAGGCCAAGCGACTCAACGATAAGATTCAACTGATTACAGGTCTGAGCTGGACCTGTTATGTGATTGCGCTGAGTTGTTTACTGATCTTCTTTGTAATTTCCAGACGAAGTCACGAGAAACTTGGCAGCGAAAGAGCAGGCGATACGAGATGAGAACAACCAAAAGTACATGGCGCTGGAAAAGGTACAGTATGGCCCATTTATGGTTCACGTACGTGTGGGGCCATGGCCCGCTAGCATCTGTACATTTCCTTCGTCAGTAGGGCCCAACAACGGGAGAGGGGGAGAGAGAGAAAGAGGGGCGGAGCGCGGAGGGCAGACAGTTATTATTCTTGTCGATGGTCAGACAGGCCAGCGTTCACGCGAGGAGTGGACAAAATCAATGTGCGAGGGAAAGATAGAGAGGTGCGTGATCAGCTGTCTCTCTGACATGGCGCTGCGTTTACTTCATGCGTAGGTGGTACGTAGGTAGGTACAGAAACAACAGGCAAGACACAGTAGAAGCGCGTGCGAAGTGCGAACAAGCATTGTAGCTACAGTATGTTATGAATCTCGGTGTTCGATGCCTTGATCCCCCAAGGGCAATTATGCCACCAAATTTCTGGGTCGTTTGTTTATTATTCCATTGCGGTGTTTGATGGGGTGTAAGTAAATTCTGACTCTATAGAGGTGTAACACCAAAAATACAGAGCTACTGTATGTGTGTTCATACAGGCACTACAGTAACCCTCTTTCTGGCATGAGATTGATTGATCCTCTCATCAATCTCAGTAAAAGTTTATATGATTACTATGTCACGTATCAAACTTTGAAATTTGGCTAGACACTATGAAGCACTGAAGTGAGAAAGGGACTATGTAAGCTTGTCATGTAATTACCCCCTGAGGCCGTTTTCTTTCTCATGTGCCTGTGTGGACGTAAAGTGGACATAGACCACCAGCGCGCTCTCCCACTTTCCCTTCTCAATACTATACTAGTACTCAGACGGGAGAAACAGGTTTTAGTAGGGGGCCGAGATAACTGGGCCCTACTGACGAAGGAAATGTACAGATGCGGCCCGCTATGGACACAAAGTATAGTCCGCGTCAAATGCTGAATTTGGTACGATGATACGGGTGAACCATTTCAGGCAATCAAGGCCGAGCTGGAAGCTCGACTACAGTACGAAAGGGATATTCGATCCTACCTGGAAAACAAATGGAAAACTTACAGTGATGAGCTGGATGAGATGAAGAACGGACAAACCGTGAGCAGAGTTGTTGACGCTTAAAATGGCAAATTTCTTTAAATCTGATCGGCACAATTTTTTAACTTTTAGGCAGACAAACAGAAATTTAAAGAGAGGTTCTTGAAAATTAACGAAGCTCTGGCAGTGCTGGAGAGTCACTTGGAGCAAGGAGGGAAGAAGATGGACCGAGTAGTGGCTGCCGAGATACAAAGCAGGTACCTCCTACCCGCTGCATATATCTACATATTTTATCTGCAGTTTCATACTGCGCCAGCGAGGGCAGGATTGACGGCTTGCATTGGTGGGTTTCAGAAAGCTGCATGAGAAGGGATTGTTGACAAAGCTGTCGGAGATCGAGGACAAACTTGGAGGCCATTTGAATGGACTCAATCGCGCTATGGATGACGCCAAACGGGGAAAGAGCACTAGTGTGCCCAATCTGGACCCTGATTCTGTGAGTTTGCATTTGACAGCAAATAAACTGGACTTATTGTTCGATTGCTTCATAGTTCATACTACGTACCTACAGTATATGCGATTCATGTCATTGTGATGCGTTAAGGCCAAGGAAATGGAACATGAATGGTTACGTTTTATACACACTTCCTTTTAGTTGAAACGAGAGATGGAGGTGATAGCAGCGGATAAACACAAGTTGACGATGGAGGGATTGCTTAAACTGGAAGAGAAAATTCAACGGATGGAGGGAGGCTTAGATAGAGATAGCAGAGAACTCAAGGACAAACTTGTCTCGGTCGGTGGAAAAGACGTAAGTCGAAGCTATGCTTTTGACTATGCTGTGCTATCGCTATGCGATGCTATGTTTGCTACGTACATACATACTCTACAGTACATATGTCAGTGACTGAAATATTCCGCACGCGTGTGTTTCAGCTGGATTCGGATGCCTTAGCTCGTCTGCGACATCAGCTGAGAAAGTTGGATGATGCTCAAGAAGAAGTCGAAAAGGCGCATGAACGTGTCAAGGAGAAAGTGGAGCGACAGATACCTGAAGATGTGCGAAACTGATGTCATATACTGACAAAATGATATGTACCATTCTTATCAGTACGAGGCTGGTTTTGCATATTTTATTGCTTTGTATTTTTGTTTTTGTTTAGTTGAATGAGTTGGCGATGAAGTTGGACAATGCCAAAAGGCAACTGAATGACAGACTGGATAAGGAGGAGCAGGAAAGGTGAGGCTGGCGTTCGCCGCTGTGCAGTGCAGTATATTATTTTACACTGTATATGCCAGTTTAGACTTTTTCGTGCGGCCTCTTAATTGCGCGAAACGTTTACATAGATATTTGGCGATAAAGGAGGTACAAGATGAGATAAGCAAGCTGAAGGGCAAAGGCGTTCCAGCGGCACCTGCAGCAGCTGGAGCCGCTGCAGCCAGTGGCCCTGTCATCGTAAGCAAAATCACGAACTTGACGTCAGATATTTCACTATAGGCCTACGTACTACTTTACTGACCCCTCGTTATTACCAGCGTTCGCGACCCAAAAACGTGTTTCGTCCGCTATTACAGACAGAACTACAAAAGGAGGTGGACGAGTGCAAGATTGGCATCAAGAAGCTGGCGGAGTCAGTAACCACGGTCAAGAACGTCCTAGACCGCAAGATCAGCGACGAAGCCAGAAATGTAAGTGCCGAACTGAACTCCTCCTGTATCCCGCCATTGCTATGGCTACAACGGCGTTCGTTGCCCGTGTTCTACGTAGTCGTTACATGCACATTGCATTGATTGCTTTGCATTGCATTGCATCCTATGATCAGTAGCTCATTGATAAGTTGTCAGAGTTCGCTCTCTTTTAGCGCGAGAAAGATGTGGAGAAGTTGTCTGGTGTGGTGGATAAGTGGAAAGGAGCTTCTGGCGGCAGCGGCAAATGAGATTAGACAAGCTTCTACATCACACAGTTATGTAGCTGTTGCTGTACTACTGGGCGTGTTTCTCGTCTGTCGTGTTTATCCTGTGTCGCACACTATCGTCTATAATGAAAAAATGGCTACCGGCGATAGACGACGGCAAGAAGAAAAGCCATAGAAAAAAATTCCGACTTCCAGATTCTAAACTAATCCTGTTGTCCAGCTAAACTTTTGTGCACTCATAGAAGCTGTACCGTCAAAGACATGATGATCAAATGGCTGCCATCATAACGTTGATTTCACCCTCAGTCAAAACTTCTTCGGCATCCGCATGCGACAGCTCCACGTGACTGAGTTCAAGCATACAGCGCATAGGGGAGAGCAAATTCTTTTGGCCCTTGTGAGAGGCGTCTTCTGCGGCGCTACTACGCAGCAGTCGACTACCGCTGGAGCTGCTGCTACAGAAGTAGGACGGTCGATGCTGCTGTTGCGGTTCGGAGAGACGTTTGGATCTCTGTGCTTGTTCTGCTGCTTGTCGAGTCGCGGATCGCCGACTGAAACGAGACACGAGTCTGAGCGAGAAATAGGCTCCAGCTCTTCGCCTGAACGATGAGGCGTGCGTGTCCCGCGTGTTCACATCAGGCAGAATGATATTGCGCGGATCGAATGCACTGCTCTTACGACAGGAGCATAGGAAGCAGAGAAAGCCGAAAATCTTCAGAAATCCCTTGCGAAAGTTCTCCGACAAGAAGGCGTACAGTATGGGGTTGAGGCAAGAATTGGCGTAGGCGAGACATTGGGCTACAATTTGGAAGAGGATCATGCCCTTTCCAGGGTGACTGCCGTAGGTGAAGTAAAGACCCGAGGCACCAAAACAGATGTTCATGGGCAACCAACACAAGGCGAACCTAAAACAGGCATTGACCACGCCTTCTCCGCCATACTACATACGCAATATAAACTACGGGGTTGGTTATTTACATTCGTACTGTACGGCCGGACGTTGACGAGATGTCGTACTACTGTTAGAGTACGTACGTGATGGTGACAGAAGTGACCATCCAGGCGACTTTCCTCTTGGCCTTGATGCTTTCACTGACGCGTCCGCCTTCCTTCTTCCTATCAGAGGCAGTGGATCCGGGACGCGGCATTTTCCACAGAGTTCTAATCATAAGCAAATAAAGTACGCAGGTCAGACCCAATGGCAAAAGATACCCGAAGAAGTTAAAGGATGCGTAATAGGCCAGGATTCGGAATGCCGGCGTGGTTCGATTCATGATCTCGATGTATGCGCAGGCGCTTCGCTCTTCCCTTATGAATTTGTAGTCGACGACTTCATGCACGAAGAATATGGGAAGACAGGCGAGGGTAATGATCAACCAAAGTAAGAGAAGGCAGAGAACGGTATTGCGTACAGTCCGCAAGGTGATGGACTTGACAGGGTGGACAACGGCCAAGTAGCGGTCAGTGGCCATGAAGACCAGCGTCCACACGGAAGCGTAGGCGCTAACGAACTGCAGATAGTTGAGCATGCTGCACCACCAACGCGTGAACACCCATATGGGAAGAGCGTAATCGGCAGCAGTGAACGGAACGCAGAGCGTCAGAAAGAGCAGGTCTGATATGGCCAAGTTGATGATGAGAGTGTTGGTGCTATTGCGCATCTGACTGTTCAGTGCCACCACCAACACCACCAGCACATTGCCCAGCAGTCCCACAATCACTACCAGAGCAAACAAGGAAGGAATGATGATGCCGATGCGCCGCTCGAAACTGATGGTGTCCTCGTAGACCGAATTCAGATCCATCACTTCCTGCTGCTCCTCCATATCCAACAACCTCAGCTCCTCCTCAATGCTGCTATTATTGCCGTTTCTCCACATCATTACCTAGTAACATATCGGCCGTCAATTGTTCAGTCAGTGACTCTGGCTTACGTGCCCCGTACATAATGTCATTATTATTGGCAGTAGATTTTGATTATCCAACAATATATCAAGAACGCAGAATGTATCAAGTTTTGTGAAAAGTTCAAGCTAACGGCTATCCCACCCTAGGGGTCTTACAAATATTAAGAGTGCATTAAAATATATTTTGCGTTTGCCGTTCCGACTATAGGTCTGGGAATATGCGTAAAGCAGAAACGTCAGCAGCAGGCAGAACCAGATCCTTCCCGCAGGGAATCCCATTTCCATCAAACAAGTATTAGGCTACAGTATATACGAAGCCTCCGAACGCATGGATGGCAGGATATCCGTGGAAGGAGGGACCCAAGCCAATACAGTACTTACTTGAGTGGCATGACCGCGCCTCAGTGGCCTCGATTTTGTTGAACCCGAATTCCCTAAAAATATTAAAATTAGTCATCAAATACGTAGTTTCTTTTCCAATTTTCCCCAGACCCCTGCTTGCTGAGCCGTTTTTCTCAAAAAATACAGTTTTGTTACAAAAGGATTCCAACAACTCCTTTTTATCAAAAGCCTTATTTATTTGAATATCCTTTTTTCTGCTACTGGCAACCAATCCAATTTATGCAAAGCTCAGCGGCAGTTCTAATAGAAACCTGTACAAAAAATCCGTACAGTATCCATCCATGCCCACACACTAATCAAAAAAGCAGCCGCAAAAATTGGTTGCCTATTTATTTGACGGGCGGTTGTGTTCGATTCAAATCCTCTCAAATTAGTTTCCCTTGGCGCTGAAGGCGATTCAAGCTCTCAGCCAAATAAGCCCTGACGCAAAAGTAATGATGGCGCATACAAAAAGTGTTTCGTCCATCTTAGAATCAGTAAAGATTGTCGTTGTTCATGCACAGTTCATATTATGTAGGCCTACATGTATGAATGCTCCTGCCCATGTTCGTTCAATCTTCGTCCTTTCATGACATTTTGACGAACGTTTCCGGACCCTTCCGTGAAGAATACTAATAAAGAAAATGCAATATCAACCCATTATCAAGGAATTATGAGCCAGACGCAACAGAAAGCTTATTGATCGCATTTCACAAAGTGCGGTTCCTTCCAACTTTCTTCATAAAATAACAACTATTGCCAGACAACACATAAAGAACATTTGATAGGTTTACTTTTCATATGTGATGTACATAATTGTACGTATGTAAGCCTATTGTACACAACACATGGTAGAGTAATCAAACGCTACGTGCCTTTAAGAATTCAGCAAGTACGCAGGAAAACAGATACAACAGGACACACACGCGCAACCACACACACATAACCAATTTCAGAAAACGGAAGTGTGCACGTGCAGAAGAGGACAGAGAAAGAGAGATGATCAGTCAGACTCTTCCCTTCTTCTTTTCTGACCACGCGCCTCTTCTTGCACACTGATGCTGAACTTGTACTCTTGGTCGCATCCCATGTAGGCGTCGGACATGAAGAACAGCGTGTACTGATGAGCGCCCGGGCTGGGAGCGACAAAATCCAGCTTCACTTGCGCCTTCTGCTGCAGTGTCACCCTCTTAATAGAGATGAGTCCGTTGGTCTTAGGCTGACCAATCACCAGCCACCAACCCTCTTCACGCTTCTGCAACAACAAGAACAATGCGTCAAATAAATCTGCAGGAATAGACAAATAGACGCGCAAGCCACACTAATACAATTCATAGCAAAACTTTGCTTTCAAAAGGCATAAGATTTCGAAGAATGGCGTTGTTAGTGCGCACATTCGTTTTCACCAAAATATATGCATTCTTAGTACAGACCTGTGGGAAGTAAGGCGCCGTCACAGCTCCGACCACTTCGTCCTCTCTCTCCAGCGTACACTCCACATTCACCAGTTCACCACTGCAACAACATCGTACAAAGTATACTATGCTGCAACGCACCTACCGTACATGCACAGGGTAGGCGGCTCTCTAGAGCGCAAGTACAGTACGTACCTGCGGATGGCGTCTTTCTTTTCGACAGAGTAATTGAGTTCGATGTTGGGGTATCGGTTACAGAAGCGAGCAACATCAGCCATCTGACTCTCGTTCAAACCCAACAGCTCGTTCCTCTCATCGTCCTCCAGCTCCATTATATCAAACACCGTCTCCACTTTCTAAAAAGAAAACAGGCGCCTGTACTTACAGTATGTACGTACAGTATGTATGTATGTATGTATGTATGTATGTATGTATGTATGTATGTATGTATGTATGTATGTATGTATGTATGTATGTATTATGTATGTATTATGTATGTATGTATGTACGTACGTACGTACATATGCGCGCATGGATCAGTAATAGGTATGAATGTACTGTCTGTAGGTACGTGAAGGTAGGCCGCGAGTGGGGTCTTACGCGTTGCGTGCACTTCTGTATGAGGGCGGCGGAGAAGTGGGGGAGCTGTTTGAGATAGGAGTCCTTGTTCCACATGGCCTGCGTCAGCATCTGGGCGAGCTCCATGGCGGCGAGTGCGGGCGCCAGCCAGCCGTTGCTGCTGAGCACGTCCACGCAGGCCTGCACCAGGCGGACGCTCTTCCCCAGCGCCGCCTCCGTGTCCTGCTGCAGCTCCGCCGGCAGCTGCATCCGACTCAGGTGCGCCTGCAGCAGCAGGTTCACCTTGTTGTGCGGGTCCGTGTACTTCTGACTCTGCGGCTTGTGCGGCAGGCGGTTGGCCAGCTGGCGCAGGATCCCGTCCTCCTTGTGCCGGATCGGCACCGTCTCGAACTCGGACGCGTTGCTGATGATCTCGATCAGCCCGCGAATCTTCGTCTTCGCCGACAGAGACATGCTGAACAGCTCTGCAAACACACACTTCCTTCCACTCCACTCCACTGAGCATGTGCCAACATAAGAAGGTGTGACGAGAAGAAAGCGCTTGCTTACCAATGGTGGTGTAATTGATGTAGTAGTAGGCGGCGATCATGCCCAAATTCAGCGGCTGCGTGTCCATGTCATCCACAATTGCGATGCACTAAACAATACCTCCCCCAAATAATAAGGCTATGTATGTATGAATCAAATACGTAGATAAAATGAAATTTCAACCTTGCTCGTAGCTTCAGCTGTTCAGTTAGGATGTTCCCAGTGAATACATAGAACAGCATACCTTTGACTGTTCCAGATCGTTCATGGTCTGTTCGACCAGGTCTGAGAGATGGTCGCTGAGATGTCGATGACTGACCCCCTGCAGGTTGTAGTAGTTGGGGTTCTGTGTCATGCGGCGGTAGAGGAAGGTCCAGGTGAGATAGTCGATGGCGTCCTGCTTGTTCTCTATGGTCTTGGTCACGATCTCGGCGTTGAAGTGGTCGTGCAGCGTGTGGTCCAGATGCGACTCCACCGGCAGCGGCTCGTACAGGAACTTCTTGAAGAAATCCTTCTTCGACGACTGACACATCAGCACGCATTTCGCTGCACAAGCACACACACACACCATCGACTCTTCCCGCCTGTACTAATTAGCGTACATAGGTGGTGGGTCAACTCTTACCGTCTTCGTCTATTCCGGGTCTGTTGGCTCTGCCGATCATTTGCAGAACGTCGGTGATTGGGTAATCTTCGTAGGCGTGCAGCTTGCCGTTGTACGTCTGCGTATCCATCACCACCACCAGGTACGCGCTGCACTTGATCGCGTACGCCAGCGATTTGCTCACAACCACAACCTGTAATTCAGAAACACAAACGAATTGCTGTACATACTGCCCAAACCTATCCACGAGAATTATTATTCTTGGTGACCGCAAGGTCGCCCTTCTTATTTCAGTGCGTTTCTAGATCGGTGGAAAACGAGTGACACAGAATACTGGACGCACTGAAATAGCAGGAGCGACCTGGCGGGCTAGAGGATAGAAGAGTAGGACAGAGGCGGGAGTGACCTGTATGGCTCCGCTGGCGAGTAGGTGGTGTACGATCTTTCGATCGGTGTCTGGGAGGCCCTCGTGGAGGTAGCCGACGCCGCTGGCGAGGGTCTCGCGCAGGGTCTTGTCCTGGAGTCGCTCCAGGGCCTTCTGCAGCTCCGGCTCCTCTGGGGGGATGCGGAGGAAGCGGTTGGGCTGGTTGTCCGCCGCCGCCAGCGTCAGCAGGTCGATGGCCGTCAGTCGCGCCTGCTTCCGACTGGGCACGAAGACGAGGACGGGCTTGGGCGCCAGGACGCCGCCCTGCTTCACCACCGCCACGTACACCGGCTTCGTCATCGCCGCCAGCCGAGACCCCGCGTGACTCACGTTCAAACCCTACAACACACAAACACGTTCACATACACTACGTCTACGCGGTACTACGTACACAGAACGCAACTTTCGAAAGGGTTCTTGCTGTTCGGTAGCATTCATGGTAAAAGTGATGTACAATGGGTCAGACGAGAATAAATGATGATGGTGTTATATTTTACTTCCACAACGTTTCGCTCCACCAAACTTGGAGCCTCATCAGGTGCTACTCTTGAAACTTCGGGTAAATACCTTGACCCATTGTACATTACTTTTATCATAGAACGCAACCCAGACAACAGCGCCTTCATAGGGGATGAGGGTGCTAAATTCCCCGAGAGGTAGCGGATTCCACTTGGCATTATGTCCTAGCGCGGGGTTGTGAAGTGGAGGTGTGTTGCAATAACCGCCCCTCTTACCCCCACTCCGGCTCATGTCTGCACAACCCACAAAAGTGCACGTACCTAACGTGACACCGTACCTCACGCCACGTAGCGTGTACGATAGAGAAGAATAAAGAAAGTAAGTACTACATTTTCACACAGGACACATCTTCAGACAGTTGAATACAGTATATTGTACATACTTGAATATGAAGTTCCAAGGGGATGGGTCTGACGTTGGGATGGAAATTGAAGGTGGCCTGGCCGCTGCATCCCAGCCACTGCGCCACGTCTTTGGCGTTGCTGATGGAGGAGCCGAGAGCCACGATGCGCACCGTCCGCTCCAACTGACTGCTCATGTAGCGCATGCGAGAACACACCACCTCCAGCACTGGCTACACAAACAGTAACAGAACAAACTGCATGCGCTGTACTCTACATAGCATACCTACCTACGTCACCACTACACCAACGTAAAGCGCTAACTAAAATACAACCTGTACAGTACATGCCTACGCGACTTTGGCAGACATCGGCACGGTATTCGGGGTGGGGGTATGCAATTTTGGGGATCTCCATAGTAAGGCTGTGAACTTTGGGGGTACGTTGTTTTTTCAATATATGGGAGTGGGGTCATGTGAGGGGGTGGATGGGGGTGTGCTGAACATACCCCCAACTGACCCCAGGCCGACGTCTGCTTTGGTCGACGTAGAATTTTCCTTCTCTCTCTCTCTCACCCCGTCCTGTCCTCCGATCATATGTATCTGATCGGCGATGAAGAGATTGACGGCCTGGACGCTCTTCCTCTGCTTCCACCTGCGCGACAACACATCCCACTTCTCCGGCGTACACACCACCAGTTGGCCCTTGGCCAGCAGCTTCAGATCACTGCTCGTCTCTCCCGTCAACAGAACCACCCGCTTACCCAGACGACTACCGAACTTCGTCTGCCACTCTTGATACACCTCAAGCAACACACGTAGCCCTTAGCACTGAACGTACGGTATTCAAGCAAACACGATAAAAAATTGTATGCATGTGTCTACGTAGAGCTATGCAATGCACAGATACTTACCTGTTCCGCGAGGCTGTCCAGCGGCGTGACGTAGACGCATTTCTTCGCTTCGGCGGGGGTCTGGGAGAACAGACGCAGGATGGCGAACTCTGCGCACACGCTCTTTCCGCTGCCCGTCGGAGCTCCGACAAACACATTCTCGTCACTCTCGTACAACGTACGAAACACTGCAACAAACAAAATCGGTAGCCTTCCGTGGGGACACAGTGCAAGTACTCAGGTACTGGTGCCAACCTATCCTGTTACAGAGCGTGCAATGCAAACTATTCCACGTACACTGCATGTACATATAGAGGAAAATGTAGACTGTAAGGTAAGTCAAGTAACGTACTAACTAAGTAGTACCTTGTGTTTGTATGGGATTGAAGAGTTGAATGCCTTTCTCTTGGTAGAGGGCGGCGAACTGCGGGTTGTTGAGGGCGGAGACGGGGAGCGCCTGCAGGTCCAGGAGTTCGGTGGGGGGCGGGTACTTCTCGGGCAGGATGAGTTTCTGGAAGGAGACCGGAAGCACCGTCTCCGACCCCAGCCACTTGTCCGACACCACGCGAATGAAGTACAGCGGCGGCAGCGGCTCGAACACCGGCACGAAAAACTTCAGCACGTGCTCGTCTTCCGCAAACTTCCTGCAACACAACTCTACTCTAGACACAGATCAGAAGGCAGGATTCTTCATGTGTACAGTAGAGGCAGACCTTTTGAGGAGGAAGTACTCGTGATGGAGGATGATCTCTCCGTCCACATCTTCCACGAAGATCCAGAAGCCCTGCGAGTTGCCGTGCGCCCGCTCCTCCCACTGGAAATCCGGCTGAATGGTGAGCTCCACCCGCAGAGTACTGCGCGTGATGGGCTGAATGTGCGTGGTGAGCTCCAGCTTGGGAAACTGGTGCACGTACTTGTGGAGGGGCCGGCCCATCTTGGGCATGCGGATCAGCTCCCCCAGCTCGCTCGGCCCCAGGTCGTACATGCGCTGGAAGGGGAAGCTCTTCTTCTCCAGCTTCTTCACCACCTCCTCCGGGATCTTGCGGAACTGGCGCAGCGGACTCATGCTCTCCCACTGCCGCTTCTCCACCATCTTGCTCAGCGCCAGCGTCTTCTGCGCCAGCTGCGCCCACCCGCGCCAGATCACGATCTCCAGGAGGGCGCGCAGGAGTCGGCCGGCGCTCTGACTGATGTAGACCATGTCGCTCTGCAGCGCCAGGCCCTCCAGGCGCAGCTGGCTGATGTAGGCCTGGAGGAGGACGTTGGCCTTGGCGCTCGGCTCCTCCAGACTCTCCTTGATGGGGACGGGGACTCGCTCCGCCAGCTTGGCCAGCTCCAGCTTCTCCTCCTCCCTCACCGCCAGGTGCTTGAACTCGGAGGAGAGGCAGAAGACGCGGAAGAGCTCGATCTCGGACAGCTGCGGCTTCAGCAGCTGGTTGTAGGTGCTCATGCTGTTGTGGGTGCAGTAGTAGTGGCTGGCGATGCGGCCCAGCTCCGTCACCTGGAAGCTCCCCGTCTTCCGGTCGTACTTCACCAGATTCGCCTTGTCCAGGACGCTGGCGGCCGTGTGCACCAGGTCCGCGCGTCTCTGCTCCAGCAGGGGGTCCGCGCGCATGGCCTCGTGCGAGATCCCGTACAGGACCGGCGCCCGCATCATGCGCACGAACAGGTAGGTGCACACCAGCCACTCCATCGCGTCCTTGGCCGAGTTCACGTTCCCCAGCACTATCTCCGCGTTCAGACAGTCCGGCAGTCGACTGATCATCTGGCTCTCGATCGGCAGCTGCAACAAGTAACCCATTACAGTCACGCATATGCCGCCGCGGTTTCCTACGCCAAAAAATGTTGGGGCGCAAAATTACGAAACAAATGTCAAACAGGCCGTCCAACACTGCTTCACCACCTTCAGCATAAAACCCGCGCCTAGCTGAGAAGAACAGAGGGGAAGCCCTCCTCCAACTTTGTACGCAGACATGCCTCAGCATGGTTAAGAAACGTTTTCTGTAAGGATTGAGAGTAGCCTGTAGTGAACGCGGATGGGGGGTATTTTTGGAAATCGAGATAATATGCCTATCGAATTCCCCATCGAAAACTGCATATGTGGATGAATTTTGAAAAAAAAAATTTGTTTTTTTTTTCAAAATTCATCCACATATGCAGTTTTGTTTTGTTTTTTTCAAAATTCATCCACATATGCAGTTTTCGATGGGGAATTCGATAGGCATATTATCTCGATTTCCAAAAATACCCCCCATCCACGTACTATGCAATCGGTACAGAAAACGTTTCTTAATACCGTCACGTACATACTGTATATATCGTATGGGATGGGGGTTTCCCTACCTGCTGGTTCATGAGTGAGAGATAGTACTGGAGCTCCGAGTGGTTGGTGATGAGGATGCCTTTTCCCTTGGTGTCGTACTGGGGTCGACCCGCGCGTCCGAACATCTGCATGACGTCCAGAGCGCCCAACTCCACCCAGCGCCCCTTCTCCGGACTGTACACCTGCGTCCCCTTAATGATCACCGTGTGAGCCGGCAGATTCACGCCCCAAGCCAGAGTGGACGTGGAGACCAACACCTGGATGTGCCGATCCGCGAACAGATCCTCCACCAGCGTACGATCAACCCTACAGCACACATACATGCTCACATTCACCGAATGATACAGCGACGTCACACTCGCTTTTGGGGCATACGTGACTATCTGAACGTGGCATAAAACGTCGGCTCATACGTACGGTACAGTACAATCCAATCAACCAAATATTGTGCATTAGAAAAGAGGCGAGGTACGGACCGGCTCATTCCGGCGTGATGGATGGCGAAGCCGTAGGGCAGGAGATCCCTGAGCTCCGGATTCTTCACCTGCTCCACCTCGGTGCGCAGAATCTCCGTGGATGCGCTGCCCTCCTTCAGGAAGTGGCCCAGCGTGTCGCGCTCCAAACACGCGTCTCGAATGTAGCGCGCCGTCTTCCCCGTCTCCTTCCGAGAGTGAACGAACACCAAGATCTGCACAGCACAATCACACACACAAGAGACTACATGTCACACAGTGGATATATGCACCGACAACGCCTCTGTAGTCTGTACATACGTGCAGCAGATAGTCACAGTAGTGGGCTACACACGTGGTGAGTATTCACGGTGAGTTTGAACTTCGAGTTTCATTTTTCGTGTACAGCATTCTCACTCGCTCCAAAGTGCGAAATTTTTCTCAGTGAGTTTCAAACTCCCGGTGAATTCACCGGCCTTCCTATGCTTCATCGCATACTTACGGGGATTTCCTGTGAGTTTACTCACCAGGTGCGTAGCGCACTAGTGTAGGCCTCTACGTACCTGACTCTTGCCAGCGTGCTCGATAATCTTTTCGTAGACGACTTCGTTGGAGGTCTGAAAGCGCTTGAGGGCCTTCTTCTCCGTGATTCCGATGTACTGCTGCTCCAGAGGGACGGGACGGAAGCTGTTGTCGAAGTAGAACACGTTCTTCTCTTCCACCCGCAGAAACGTGCCCACGTCCTGGAAGTTGGGGAGCGTAGCGCTCAACCCCACCAACCGCACCTCCTCCTGAGACTCCTCCATGTTCCGAATTGCCCTAACACACACAAACACATACGTAGCTTCATGCCCAGCGCACTGGTGTCAGGGTAAAAATTTGGGTAACTTTACCCGGGTTACCCAGCCTGTTTTGGACCGGGTAAATTAACCTAACTTTACCCAGAAAAAATATTTGCCAGGTAAAATTACCCAGCTTTTACCTAACCTGGCTACTCATGAAGGTTTACCCAGGTAAGATTTGAAAAACTGCGGGTAAGTACTGCCAGTACTTACCCGGGTAACATTGTCATACCTACCCAGTACTTACCTGGGTAAATTTACCCGGGTTAGCGAAATGTGGGGTACACTACACATACATATTGTGGTGTTATGCGCGCATTCGTATTTGTCGCACCTGATTGATGTTGGATTATCGCTTTTCTCTCGAATTGAATTGATTGATAAACATTGCATTGTAACTTATGTCACACTTATGTATGTACTGTACTGAACGGTCTGTACTGTACTTTACGTACTTATGTACTGGCAGTATTTACCCGGGTAACCCGCTGGAATTTGAGTTTACCTAACCCAGCTGAGCACTGCGCGGTTTAGGTTACCCAACCTAACCTGGCAATTGACCACATCGGGTAATTTTTACCTAACCTAACCCAACTTTTCGCTAGGCCAAGTTGACACCAGTGCCCAGCAGGCGCTAGAATATGCTTGCCTATGCGTCTTAACACATACCCCGACCTGGCGTCATTGTTGGCAACAACTCGTTCGTTTGTTGTCGGTGTTGTTGTCCGTTTTCTTGTTTGTTGTCCGTTTTGTTGTCCGTTTTTATAAAGGTGTTGACGAACGACAACAAAACCGACAACACCCATATAAAACGGACAACAAAACCGACAACAAACGAACGAGTTGTTGCCAACAATGACGCCAGGTCGGGGTATGTATGTGTTAAGGTAGCTACCTGGCGACGAGAGCTTCCAACACAGGTCCCCTGTCGTCGTGTAGCAGATGGATCTCATCGAATATCACCAGCCGCACCAGCTGAGTGTACGTGCGTTCACCACCTTCAACAAAAGAAGATGCTCATTCAAAGTACAGCGACAGTTGTCCCTCGCACATACACATACTCGTACAGCACTCCTGTCGACCAAGAACGTTCGAAGTGAAGAACGTTTCTCCCTGAACGAACGGAGCATCACTGAAATAAGTACTAAAGTAAAACCAGAATTGCTGGGACCCATGCATTATTTATCTCGAGAACTACGCGACGTAGAGCAAAGCGGTCAAAACTTCCACGGATAACTTTAGCTCGCCTCTCCAATAAAAAAACCGTTTGTCTCCAGCTGCTCTCAGTGTCGAGATCTCGCCTATTTCCTTCAGTACTGAAAGCGTCTCACCATTTGGCAGACGCTAAACCACGCAAACCACGACACCCCACGACCCTGTACGCCCGATGCCCATTTTTAGTTTTCATCACGTATGCATATTTCTACCACTTTTGATTTTTCGGGCGTTTGCGAGTTTTCGAATTGCCCAATGGTCCACACCCAATTTGGCGATTTTAGTACTGAAGGAAATCGGCGAGATATCGACACTGAGAGCAGCTGGAGACAAACGGTTTTTTTTATTGGAGAGGCGAGCTAAAGTTAGCCGTGGAAGTTTTGACCGCTTTGCTCTACGTCGCGTAGTTCTCGAGATAAATAATGCATGGGTCCCAGCAACTCTGGTTTTATTATAGACAAGAAGGAAGCGAGCGCACCTTTTCTGGTGATGACATCGTATTTCTCTGGGGTGCAGACGATGAGCTGTGTGGCAGTGAGCTGCTCCTTGCTCATCTGACTGTCGCCTGTCAGCTCGCCGACCTTCAGTCCGTAGCCGCCCAGTCGCTTACTGAAGTTGCCCACCATCTCCTGCACCAGCGACTTCATCGGCGCGATGTAGATGCACTTGAAGTCGTCCACGTTGATCGTCCCGTCCTCATTCGTGTTCTTGCTGATCTCCCGAAGAATGCACAGAAGCGCCACGTTCGTCTTACCCGCTCCCTACAACAGTCATTAGAAGAAGCATAGCCTACATTACAACCCGCCTAGGAAGAAATTGTGGTTTTGAGTCGCGCTTACAGTCGGAGCGCAGAGTAGGAGGTTGCTGTCGCATTCCAACGCTGTCTTGGCCAACCGAGACTGAATACGATTGAGCGTGTCATAACCTTCGAACGCCGGTTGCGCAAACTCCGGCAAATCCTTCACCTTCACCAATTTCTACAAGAAAAACACTGCTGTGAGTAAGTCAGCAAAATGCAAGCGACAACTCACTGGACTGTACGTACCTCGTCCTCTGCGAAGGGTTTGGGTTTGAGGGCGGGTACGTGGACTTCCTCGTATCCTTTGAGTTGTTTGCGGAAGGAGCCTTCTGGGAGGTGGCAGCGCTTGTTGCTCATGAAGTGGCTGCCCTGGTGGAAGGCCAGGTCCTCCAGGTCCAGCATCTGTCTCTGCTGCAGCCAGCCGCCCTCCTCCACCTCCACGCGCGCCTCCACCTCCCGCTTACTCTGCTTCGCCTTCGCACGCTTCTCCCTCTCCACCTGCAACACACACTCCCTCCCTTCCTTCTACCACAATACCTACCACTTCCTGGATATACACTGCTAGTCGATCGGGCTGCTGTACGGCAGCTTTCCGTACTGGAAAACAAGGCCACCCAAAAAGCCTTCTGCCCATTTGTGCCAAGAGCTGGCTCCGCCATTCACAATAACTTTCCATCGTTGCTGCTAACCATTGTTGTATATTTTCCAAGATGGAAAATATATGGGGGCGCGGGGAACGAACTGGTTGTGTCATTTCTATACAATATGATTGACTCGAATTGTGTGTTCATTGCAGACATTTCTTGACACATTACGTGCTTTTGACCTAAATAAAAAAGTATGCCTCCGCGCACCTCTCAAAAATATAAAAAACATTCCTTTTAGCATCATTTCCTTATTATGCTATTGAATGAAAAAATAAACAAGGCTGTCATGTGATGCATTCATATTCATAGCATCCAGGGACCTACCTACCTCACTTGTAGCCTCCGTCAGCTGCCATATGCACATAACTTGCAGTCTCTGTCAGCTCGCATATGTATGTACGTACATAATACTTGCACTCTTTTCTGCAACCTTTTTTCGAGAAAAGTACAAAATCCAAATCGTACAAACGTGCAAGGCCATGTAAAAAAGCGTACAATGACCAAGAAAGAGCAGAGCTTACTTCTCTCTCAGGTTTAGATTGTGGCTTTAGCTAAATCATGCGTGAGTCATAATCTCATCAATCTTTTCGCTTATTCTGCCTTTAGCGCCTTTACTTTGCTAGACGAGCGCAGGCAAGATGCTGTATTGCATATACTGTACATCGGCCCTATAAAATAAAACGTTCGTTTCTTCTATCCTCCGTTGCATTGCATGCAAAGCTGGTGGCGTGGCGCCCGTCGAGCTTGTATGTACTTGGAAGCATTTACAGTACGTACGTACGTACGTAGCACAGCATACCAGGCGCATAGGAAGCCTTTATGTAGCATATGATGTGTAATACGTAGCTAAGCTAGTAGACATGCATAACTATGAACAGCTCGAGAATATCATAATGTATTCCGCCTTCCGCGAGCCAAGGAATCGGCTTTATAATCAAGCGTGCGCCTTCTAAGCTGAATTGTTACACACACAGTTCTATCTTCAGTGCATATGTACATACATAGTTTCGGGTGGACAGACAGACCGACCGACAGACGTTCACCTCTGCCTATGCTAAGCGCTTTTCCTCACCGCTATCTTGAATGGGGACGGCCTCTGGGCGCGCCCCCAAAAAGAAAGGCTATTAGGCAGGGCGCAACGACGAATAGAGGAGTAGGCTAGCTCACCTCAACAACATTCTGCTCCTCCGCCACGCGGAGTGCCCGCAGGATCCAGACGAGCTCCGGATTCGAGTTCATTTCGTTTTCGATGCGCGCCTTCTCCTGCTCGCTCTGCGCCGACGCCAGCAGCGTACAGTAGAGGATCATCTGTCGATGCTTGCGCAGAGTACGAATGAAGTTGAACTGATCGAAACCCAGCAGGAGCACGAGGCGATTCTCGCAGTCCCGATCGTCCGTAGAATTCTGCAGCACAAACGAGCACACATTCCAACAGTCTACTCGTACCCCTATTTACGATATGCGGTAACGCGATTGGGTTGGTCGATAGCGACCCCGCGGTATTTAGTGAAAGTTTTGATCGGTGTCTGCGGGGTCGTCGACGTCATTTGTTGTCAATTCTTCTTTTCACTCGCTCCTTTTCCGCTCATAGATGATGAACAAGGTCGACGACCCCGCAGGCACCGATCCAAACTTTCACTCAATACCGTGGGGTCGCTATCGACCAACCCAATCGCGTTACCGCACATCGTCCATAGTAGTTGCCTGTGCTTGTGTAGCTGCCTGCACTGTTCGTACCTTGAGTATTTCCAGGATCTCCTTGGATTTCTGTTGTGCCAGATGGGGATCTTTGTATGCGTCGCTGAGTGCGCGAAGGCGGCGTTGCAGCCAGTAGGCGTCCACGTCCCTCGGCTTCAGTTCCGCTCTCTTTCGCTTCTCCGCCTCTTCGTCCTCCAAGCCCACAGCTTCCAGCGTCATATCCACATCCGCTTCCACTCCCTCCTCTTCTTCCGACGTGTCACCCTCTCGAATCTCTCCCACCACATTCTCCTCACCCTACAACCACACAAAACATCAGCAGAATCTCCCGCGTATTCGTCGTACTATGTTACCGGTGGGCAAAGTAAAGTAGGTAAGTATCATGTAATGTAGTACTCGGACCCCAAACTTTTCTTATCCTACCTAGCAGAGCAACTAATAATAGTAGTTTTACATAATAGGCCATTCTAACATAAATAATAATGAATAAAATAGACTGGTGTCCGACGCTGACTGCTACTGCGACCCTACCTCTTCATCGGACTCCTCGTCGAACTGTACGTTGACGCCGTAGGTCTCGTCGAGTTCCTCCTGCTCCATGGTTTTCCTCTGTTCGTCGCCGGTGGAGTAGTCGGTGATCTTCTTGCCGAGATTGACCAGGAGGGCGAAGCGCTCCTCCGTCAGTCCGCCCAGCAACTCCTCCACCTCCTTCTTCCGCTCCTTGTCCCGCACCTTCTCAGACTTCAGCGTCGCCAACACCTCGTCCGCCGCACCGCACAGAATGTCACGCGGCTACAACCAACACACTCACAGTCACACACACACACATACGTACGTAGGCTGCGCTCAGAGACAAACACGTGGCTGACGCGCAGCTCATGGGGCTATACAAAAATCGAGAGGTCTGATGGGGGGTTATACACTGGGGGGGGGGGGGGGGGGGGGGGGATATCCACCATATGCAGTAAGGGAATTGGGTTGGTCGATGGTGACCCCGCGGCATTTGGTGAAAGTTTGGGTCGGTGTCTGCGGGGTCGTCGACCTTGTTCAATCATCTGGGAGCTGAAAAGCAGCGAGTGAAAGGAGGAATTGACAAAAAAATGACGTCGACGATCGCGCAGACAACGATCCAAACTTTCACTAAATGCCGCGGGGTCAGCATCGACCAACCCAATTCCCTTACTGCATATGGTGGATACAATGGGGGGATATACACTAGGCAAAATTTATGTTTTTGAGAGGTGCGTAGAGGCATGTTTTTGAGGTCAAAAGTATGTCTTTTAGGGTATAATCGCCGTCAAAACAGGGTTATTCTAGTACAAGACATGCTCTGCTAAACTTATAGGCATAGTAGCTTGTAGGAGTAGCTATAGCTAGCTTTTGACCAGCTTACATAGGTAGGCTAGGTACCTTCCAGTACATGGGAGGTTATACACCAGGGGGGGATATACACTGGGCAAAATTTATGTTTTACCAATGGGGGGTTATACACTGGGGGGGGGGGGGGGGATATACAATGGGGGGGGGGGGGATATACACCCAAAAATACGGTATCTGACGCGGAAACAGAAATATATGCGGAGACGGGAGACGTGAGCCTCCTACCTGATCTCCCAGGGCCTCTTGGATGAAGGCCAGAACGACTTCGTAAGTCTGTCGCGTTTCCTGCGTACGCGGCTTGTAGATGCCGACCAGCTCTTCCAGTCCTTCCGTCAGCAAACTCTGTCCTTTCTTCGCCATCTGACCTGGCTCGCCTCCCCCTCCTCGCTTCTGCTTCCTAAGCACACAAACGACGCGTAGTCTCATTCGTTGTCACCAACCAACATAACAGCGAGCTCACCATTTACCTTCCCGTTATTAACCCATGCCCTATTGCCGCCTTCACAAGACGTCCGTACGTCCGCATAATCTCTATGGTAGCACATCGGACGTCTTGTGAACGCGGCATATGCCCATCGGCGGAGCGGCGTTTTCTTTCTATTCTCGTCGTGTCGGCGTCGTTTGGCCTGCCGGCACCGTTCAGCAGGCATAAACTATAGTCGGAGAAACGATCAAGAGTTCGCTTGACAATTTTGCCGCTCCCGTGGCAATCTAACATTTCTAAACAAGAATAGCAATAGTGTTTGAAAAAGGGTCGAAAAGCCGGTTGCTATTCTTGTCTAGAATGTCAGATTGCGACGGGAGCGGCAAAATTGTCAAGCGAACTCTTGATCGTTTCTCCGGCTATACTACAGTACAGCACACTGTGTATGCTACCGAACGGCGCCGCTCTACAGGAACAGAGACGCGCGCGTGTGTGTGTGTACCTTTTCTTTTCTTTCTCCGCACCCGTTGGCGCCTTCGTCCGCTGAAACTTATCGCCCATTTGGATGCCCCGTAGTCGCTCTTTGTTGAGCGCCATAACCTCACCCGTTGGCTCATCTTTGCCACGTCGATCAATCAGATTGTAGTCCACTTGTAACACCAAATTGGAGTTCTAGAACATGAAAACAAAAAGAGAGTATGTACATACATACATACATCACTGTACAAGAAAGAACAGCGCGACTTACAGCGGCGTACTCGTACTGCAATGAGCGAGCAACTTCATCCGCCATGACTGAGTATCTTTATCCTTGTTGAAACTGCTTCTTCAGTTCTTCACTTCACGACTTCTCCTTCTTCGTCAAGGAAAGGATAGGAAAAGCAAAACGCAAGGCAAATCCATCCCTATCCTTTTTTCTTTTCGTCGATCTTCGAATAAATAAATATTGGGCGTATTTTAAAAGGCGTCGTTGCGTAATTTATAATTTCTTCAATGATCTCCATGGATTAGCAACAAAAAGCACGGAATATAAGTGCAGATCTAATCTACGCAACTTCTATAAACTCAAAACGCCCGATAACTGCTGCGTAAACTGCTGCTGCGTTTTATGCGACATGCGAGGGCCCTCCTAAAGGCGGGCACGGGCAGGGGCCCGGGCACCCGACACCCCTCCTAAAGGCGGGCATGGCGGGCATGGGGAAATTCCTATAATACTCACCATTTCAGCATTCAAAAGCGAATGCAATGGGTTCAAACAATTTATTCAAAGCTTATGCAGCCAACGGAACTGTCAAAATCAGGCTAATCCTTGTACAACATGAAATAATTACTCCAAATGGAATTCTGAAAAGGAGGGCATGGGCACCAATTGGCAGTGAGAGAGGACTGTTCAATTTTTGAGCATTTGCAGACTGTGGGAAGTGGTTACCAGATGTGCACTAGGCTTGCCAGGTCTAAAAATTGGTTGCCAGATGTGTAACAGGGTTGCCACATCTGCAATAGGGTTGCCACATGTGCAAAATCATTGTCAGAGTAAAATCGTTGCCACATTTGCTACTGTTGCTAGTTATGCAACAGGGTTGCCAGATCTGTAAAAGGGTTGCCATAAATACAGTTGGGTAGGGTACAGTGGAGCAAATACCATAGTTACTGGTGCATAGCCTCATATAGGACCT